>MU665068.1:33375-48171 GCA_026770625.1 Nicotiana glauca
AACTCCTATACGCTTCCCCCCCCCCCCTCCGGCCCGAGTTGTCCGCTCGAATAAGCCAACTCTAGAACAATAAACCCAGGTGTTAAACCTAGAATAGCAAAACATCATGCTGGATCCCTAGTAGGAACGCTTGTTTGCATCATGTGCATTTGACTTAGGGGACTCAACACAGGGGTTGGGTCCTTCTAGGACAGGTGTATCCAAAATAACAGACTATTTTGATGCATCCTATGTGCTACATGTTGAGAAACAATGAAAAATAAAAAATAAAAAAAAAAGAGAAAAAGAAAAAAGGAGAGAGCTCAAAAATTCAAAAAAAAAATAAGAGATTTCGCACTTTTTCATCATTTTTCGAAAAGCAAAAATCAAAAAAAGAAGAAAAGAAAATCCAAAAAAGATTTTGCATGTTTCATCCTTTTTCAAGAAAAGAAAACTTGTTGTCTCTAAATTAGTTGTTTTAAAGTTCTCACACGTATCCAATCTACCCGAACTATGCATACCTGATTCTCTCCTTTCAGGGCGTGATACGTAGGAAACCCACATAGGATCCGGTCTTCCTAGTAAGCATTGGTTTTTGGCTTTGCGGGGTCTTAGCCAAATTTTACACTTATAGCCACCTTTTGGTTAAATAATTCATTTTGCAAAGATAATCGCAACCGTGTCTTGCATGTGTTTAATAGGGAATGTTATTGCCTCACATAATGTTGGTTTAAGTTTTCTCATATAGGTGTGAATTTACTAACCGGAGTTTGAGCAGGACAGATACCCCAGGACCGTTGCATTCAGGAGTTGCTTAAGCAGATTTATTTTTATATCGCCTTTTACTTTCTAAATTTTGTACAGTGATGTTAAGTTTTTGTTATTGTACTTTTTATTTTATATATAACAAGGTGTGGTGTAATTCAAAATCCAAAAAATGGGAGATTGTATTTTATATTTCCGTTATAAATCTTCTTTAGAATAATAGTTCTATAAATGAAAAAAAATTGAGGTTGTTCTTCCTTTAGGCAATTAATATCTAGGACTTAAAATAAATTGATTTTATGTTTCTTTTAGTATATTAGGACCAAAATTCAAAAGAAAAAAAAGGAAAGAAAGAGAATTTTCTTTTAGTACTTCTTTAAAAGCTTTCTTTAAGGTGTTAATTCCAAAATCTAGAAAGATTTTCTTTTGAGGTTTTTCTTTGGGAAATTATTAAAAAATAAAAAATTTCTTTTATTTTCATTAGAACTTTAGGATATTGTATATAAAAAAATAGAAATACGTTATCTTTTGTTTATCATTAGAATTTCTTCTTGAGGAAAATCAAAGTTGAAATCCAAAAATATCTTGTTTTATCTTTTTCATTGCTTGTTTCGAAATATTGCGTCGGGATGTCAAATGAAAATTCAAAATATGTTTCTGTGGTTTATTCCTTAGATTTCCTTCTTTAAAACAAAAAGAAAAAAAGAATCAAAAAATATTTTTCTCTTCTATCATTTTTCCTTAATTGATTATTTGTTTCAAAAGGGAAAAAATGCCCGTTAAGCTTGAGTTTAGAATAGGCCATAGAACATTAAGTCTAGAAAATTCAAAAGAAAAATGATTTGCTTCTTTAATTGCTCTTTTCTCATCATAGTAGTCATTAAGGTAAAAAAAAGAGAAAAAAGAGAAAAAAGAGAAAAAAAAAGAGAGAATGTTAGTTTGTTTACTTTATTCATGTTTTCTAAAACTATGCAAAGATCTGATTCATGCGGGGTCATGATACATAGGCACCCTACATATGGTTCGATCGAATCATTTTTTTATTAAAAGAAAAAGAACAAGGAAAAAATGGAAAAAAAGGAGGATAAAAAGGAAAAAGAGAGAAAAAAAAAGAAAAAAGAGAGGTGAAGTCATGGGATGTGAGAAATGAGAGGAAAGAAATGAGTGATAATCCAAAAGGAAAAAAGGGGAAGGAAAATGAGCGAGCTAAACAAGGGCGAGGAAAGAAAAAAAAGGAGAGAGGTTGAAATAAACAAATTGGGATGATGTCAACTGACCTTTGTACCCTTGAAGTCATTTTAGAACCGATAATTGTGGCTAGGTGCATTCCACGTGAAGTAAAATTATCTTATGTTAAATGGCCTAACGCTAACGTGATGGCTTTATTTTGTTGTGATCATATCAGAAAGGTGGTTGGTTTGTGGTTTTAAAGTGGTAACTCTTCTCTACAAACCAAAGGCAAAAGACAATGGTAGGGAACAATAAAACTGAGTGGGTTGACACCAATGCTCGAAATCAGCTGATTGAACAGGACAACGGGTTGGTAGAAGAGGTAAAGATGTTGAGACAACACGTGGTAGACATGTATCGGGCATGGATGACTGGGAAAGCACCACCCACCACTTTCCAGCTTCTTAAACGTTTTCCTTAACTAAACTCCGGACACAACGCCAGGCGATCCTCCACCCTCTCTGTATTTACTCGCTTATCACAGCTTTTCCAGCCGTCCTAGTAGCTCCATCACTCGTCGTTCGACTATCTTTTTCCAAAACTGCCCTCCGATCACATCCACTGTTCTCGAAAATGAACACGCGCCCAAAGCTCATAACGCCCAATATTACCCCTCCGAGGTTGCTTACAAGGTTCCCAACTCGCACAAGCAAGGCCCACGGGATGAGCCTCATGTCGAAAATGGAGAATTCACAGAAAGAGAAGGGTCAGATAGGGTACCCAGGAAGCTGAATAGCGTAGAACAGTCCTTAAGGGACAAGCAAGGAATAAGGGATCAGGGTATCGTGGATTATAAAGAACCATCCGTGTATCCTGACATTCGTCTACCCATGGGGTTTAAAGTACCAAAATTCAGCTTGTATGATGTATCTGGGGATCCGATAGCCCACCTGAAGGTTTATTGCAATGAAATGAGAAGTGTTGGAGAGAAAGATGACCTGATGATGGCATATTTCAATGAAAGCCTAACCAGGGCAGCTTTGGACTGGCATGGTCGTCAAAATGTTGATAAGTGGCTTACATTAGGGGACATGGCTCAAGACTTTGTCCGATACTTTCAATGCAAATCAAGTGCTTTGGGATTCGTTTGAACTACAAAGGCTTGGTATATATCAATTCATAGGCAATGCAACAGAGTGAGGGCTAGGGTGAACGGATCAAAGGTATTTTCTATTATAAGATTGACAAAAAGGATGGTGAACCAGTGACAAGCAAGATCTTACAAGAAGAAATCAAAGTTATCATGGCTAGCGATGGAGAAATAGACCTCGAGGACAGAGCCAATGGTTTGATCAAGAAAGAACATCATGCAAACTGAGTTTGGTAACAATTAATATGCTTTGGGGATCATGTGAAACACAAAGGTTTGGTAGATGTCGGTTCAGGAGCAATGCAACAGATAGAAGGTATTGGGTTCGAACGAGAAGAGGTATTTTCTGGGTTAAGTTTGACAAAGAAAGTGATTAGTCAAGGAACAAGAAAGGTCTTTGAATGGAAATTAATTATCCTGACAAGTGACGGAGCAATAGACCTTAGGGTCAAGGCCAGTGGTTTAAGTCAAGAAAGAACAGCATACACACGGAGTGGGGGAAATGGACGTGCTTTGGGATTCATGTGAGACACAAAGGTTGGGTAGATGTCAGTTTGTGCAAGGAAACAAATAGAGGATATTGGGTTTGAACGGAGAAGAGGTATTTTCTATAATAAGGGTGACGGAGAAAGTAGTTAACCAATAAACAAGCAAGGTTTTCGAGTGGAAGTCAATCATCATGGGAAGTTGAAGGAGCAATCTCCAACAAAGTTCAAGGCCACAAACAAACCAACATATTTTAAACCGACAAGATTTTTGTTAGATTGAAACAGGGGCAGAAGATTCATTTGCTTTAGAGAAACCCTCCCCCTCCAGAAGGAAAGGTAGCACCAAACGGGTATAACGGGAAATTCTCAGGACCCTCTTGGAAAATAGGATTTAGTTTAAATTTTAAAACAATCCTGAATAGCATAATTTAGCATAAATGTACCCCAAGGAATACGAGCTGGTCTCAAGGTTTGTATGTCTAAGATAGGATTCAATTAGGAGTTTTCAGGACCCTCCTGGATAATGAGATGTAGTATTAAAGTTTGTTTAGATATCAAGATATGGTGGAAGTCGTACTTGCAATAGCTATAGCTTAGGTTAAAACTGCCTTTTAACTAGAAGTTGTCAGGACCCTCCTGGATAATGGGAAGTAGTTTAAGACCTTTTAGATAACAAATGTAGTGGGAGTAATACTTTTAGAAGGTATAACTTAGGTTCGTAATTGTTAGGAGTTGTCAGGACCTTCCTAGATAATAGGACTTAGCTTTCAAATTCTAATAATAGTTGGTAAAATAGTTCAGTTTAACACTCACCCATGTGCCCAGCCACCAAACTCGGGCAGAAAATGTTCTTTGTTTGTCTATTTTGTTGAAATCAGGCGCCCAACTGGAGAACAAGGAAATATATTTCAAGTTTTAGCAATCAGGAGCCCGCCTGGAGAACAGAGGCATTTATTTCAAGTTCCGTTAGCTCCGTTAGGTGATTTCGGGGTTGGGAGCATGTTCAGAATGTTATTTGGAGGTCCGTAGCTCATTTAGGCTTGAAATGCCGAAGTTTGAAATTTTGAGGTTTCCGGTCCAATAGTGAATTTTTGATCCGAGGGTCGAATTGTAATTTCGGAAGTTGCTGTAACTCTGTCATGTCATTTGGGATGTGTGTGCAAAATGTCACGTCATTCGGACGAGGTTTGGTTAGGTTTTTGATCGAAAGCGTATTTTGTTAGAATTTGAAGTTCTTAGGCTTGAATCCTTGATATAATCGGGTTTCTGGTGTTGTTTGAGGTGTTTTGAGGATTATTGCAAGTTTGAATAAGGTGTTAGGTGGTATTGGTGTTTTTGATTGGAGTCCCGGGGATCCCGGGATGATTTCGGAAGCTCAACTGGCAAAGTTTGGAGTTACAAGGAAAAAGATGCAGCAGGCTTCTGGTATTTTTTTTTCTGTGCTCCTGGAGCCGCATAAGCGGAGCTGCATAAGCGGCTTCTTCACCGCATAATCGGAGCCGCATAAGAGGTCATTTCTTCTCATAAGCGGAAATACCCCATCACAGGAGAAACCGTAGAAGCGGTCTCCTTCCCCCATAAGCGGAACCGCAGATGCGGTGTTTAGTCCGCAAAAGCGGTCTCTTAAGTTGAACCGCAAAAGCGGTTATTCCCACCACAAAAGCGGCACCGCAGAATCGGTCCCTGGGCCGCAAAAGCGGAAATCACAGGACTGAAAAAGGGATAATCCGAGGGTTTATTTCCAAGTTATAAAAATCAATTGAGGGCTCGGGAGAAGGAGATTTTGAGGGGATTTTGAAGAGAAGATCATTGGGTAATGTTGCTTTGATCCATTCTAGTTATATTCCATCATTTCCTAGCTAAACCAACCATTAGAATTCAATTTCAAGGTCTAAAAGTTAGAAAAATTGGTGAAACTTCTTAGGTTTTATTTTTTGATTTTGAGTGGGCATCTGACATCCGATTTGGGAGATTTCTATATGGTTAGACTCGTGAGAGTACGAGGGTTCTGAAAATATGAAAATTATTCGATTCCGAGACGTGGGTTGGAGGGGCATTTTGGTCATTTTACCTATTTTCACTCCCTAGTTTTAATTTCAACAGTGGGATCAGTTGTTTGCAATATTATTTATGATTTGTAGTTGAATTGAATAGATTTGGGCCATTTGGAGTCGGATACTCGTGGCAAGGGCATCGTTCCCTAGTTGATTTCGCACCAGTTCGAGGTAAGTGGCTTGCCTAACCTTGTGTGGGGGACTTTGTCCCTTAGGATGTGATAATTTTTAATTGAATGCCTTGTACGTGAGGTGACGAGCGCGTACTTGAGCTAATTGTTGAAACCCGGATTTTTGCTTAAATACTTGATTTGGATTCTCTTTCATATTTGCCTTACTTTACTTACTATTATAGCCTGTGCTAGCGTAGAAGAGCTTGTTTAATTGATCCAAGTTGCATATATGTTTGAATTGTCTTAACTGTAATTACGTGGAGCATGTTAGGCTAGTATTAATTGTTGTCTTGTATTGTGGTACTTAAATTTTTGTATATTTCTCTGATGTTTGTTGCGCATTTATATTGGGACTACGGATGCGGGATTCCGGGAGTTCCCCCTTGTTTGTTTAATTTTGTGACTACGGGTTTGATTCTCGGGAGATCACCCTACAGTTTACTTTGGGACTACGGGTTTGATTCCCGGGAGATCCCCCTGCATTTTACTTAGGGACTACGGGACGGTATACCGGCAGATTCCCCTGCACTTTTATTTTGGGACTACGGGACGGTTTCCCGGGAGATCCCCCTGCACTTTTATTTTGGGACTACGGGACTGTATCTCGAGAGATCCCCCTGTACACTGATGATTGGACTACGGTACGGTATCTCGGGAGTTTCCATTGGACAGTTGAGAAAAGGGGCTATAGGACGGTATCATGGGAGACCATCGTCGGTATTCTTGTAATTTAGCTGTGTTACTCTGTGTTTCTATTTTGTCTTGTAGTATTATATTTCATTGAACCATCTTACTACACTGCTGTGTTCATTAGTTTTCATCAGACTTCAATACTGTTAATATTTTTCTATTCTATTATTTCTGTCTCAGTAGGGCCCTGACCTTTCCTCGTCACCACCCAACCGAGGTTAGGCATGGCACTTACTAAGTGCCGCTGTGGTGTACTCACTCCTCTCCTGCACATGTTTTTTTATGTGCAGATCCAGGTACCTCTGCGCAGGCACACTACCCATAGCTGCAAGAGCATTTTCGGAGACTTGACGTATATCTGCCACGTCCGCAGACCAAAGAGTCTCCCTCTCACTCTACCTTATGGTTTGCTATATGATATTCAGTTTTTCCTTGATATAGACATTTCCAAATGATTAGAACAGTATTATGTTTCATTCTTAGTCTGTGTTGCCCGTGGTTTTCCGGGTCTTTGGGATAGTTTCATAACTTTTAAAGTGTTAAAGTGTATGTGCCAGGCGGCAACCGTATACATTACTCATGTTATTTAGTTTTGATTATAAATTCCGCAATTGTTATTACTTCCGCAATGTGTTAGGCTTACCTAGTCGCGAAGACTGGGTGCCGTCCTGACGTGTTTACAATTGGTGAACTAGGGTCGTGACAAGTTGGTATCATAGCTCTAAGTTCATAGGAGTCACGGGACATAGGCCGATTTATTAGAGTCTCACTGATCGGTACGAAGACGTCCATATTTATCTACGAGAGGTTATGTAACTGTTTAGGAAAAATCCTCATTTCTTTTAAATTCCTTGTCGTGCGATATTTTGACACCAATTCTAAACTTATGTCTTCTATTCTCTCACAGATGGTGAGGACACGTGCTACACAAGAGGACCAGGCACCCACGCCCCCTGCTGCCGCCATCAGAGGCCGGGGCCGGGGTAGAGGTGGAGGACGCGCCAGAGGTGCAGCCACAGCACCCGCGCGCGCTGCCGCTGAGGTACTACCAGCAGATCCAGTTGGAGCATAGGCACCTGGTACACCTACTACAGCTACTACTACTCCAGCTCTCTAGGAGACCTTGGCTCAGTTCATGAGCATGTACACTATTTTGGCTCAAACGGGGTTGCTTCCCCTCGCTGCAGCCACATCTCAGGCCGGGGGAGGGGCCCAGACTCCCGCAACCCGCACTCTTGAGCAGAGAGTGCCGATGGAGCAGGTTCTAGAGGTTATTCCTGTACCACCTGCAGCACCAGTACAACCCGGGAATGGGTCAGCTGTCTCAGAGGACGAGCGGCGCAGGCTAGAGAGGTTCAAGAAATATGATCCCCCAGTGTTCAGTGGCCTAGCTTCAGATAACGCCTTGGGATTCTTTGAGGAGTGTCATCGCATGCTTCGTGCTATAGGCATAGTGGAGTCTAGTGGGGTTTCTTTCACCGCCTTTCAGCTTCGGCGAGCCGCCTATGATTGGTGGCGTACTTATGAGTTGGATAGTCCAGTCAAGTCTGCCTCACTGACTTGGACCCAGTTCTCCGACATGTTTATGAGGGAGTTTGTTCCCAGAGCCACAGGGATTCATGGCATGCAGAGCTTGAGCGTTTGTGCCAGGGTGCTATGACAGTCCCAGAGTATGCCATCCGTTATACTAGGTTGGCCAGACATGCACCGGCTTTGGTCGCCACAGTTTGGGAGAGAGTGCGGAAGTTTATCGAGGGTCTTATTCCACCTATCCGGTCCAGCAAGGCCCGAGAGTTAGAGATGGATATTCCCTACCAGCAGGTAGTGAGCATTGGTAGATGGATTGAACGTATGCTCGCCAAGGAGCGAGGGGAGAGGGAGGCCAAGAGGTCTCGAGAGTTGGGTAATTACTCTGGTGCCCGTACTTCATCAGCCGGACATTATGGTAGGGGTTATTCTGGTCGCACTGTTCATTCAGCATTGCCAGCAGCCGTTAGTACTCTAGCTCCACCATTACCTCATGAGCCTTATTATGCGCCTCCAGTTTCTAGGGTGCCTCCTACGCGGGGTACTTCTAGAGGTCGGTCTAGTGGACCTAGCTCCAGTTAGTCACAGCCACCACGTCCTCCCAGAGATTGCTTCGAGTGTGGCGATACACGTCACTTGGTCAGGGACTGCCCCAGACTTGGTAGGGGTGCATCTTCATAGATTGCTCAGTCACAGCGTGCTTCTCAGCGTCCTCAGGCTATGGTTCCAGATCCCACTGCTGCCCCACCTGCCCAGCCAGCGAGGGGCGGAGGCCGGGGAGATAGAAGTCGCCCTCGTGAGAGGGGTCGGGCTAGATATTATGGCATTCCTGCTCGCATCGAGGCAGTTGCCTCCGATTCTATTATCACAGGTATTATTCTGGTGTGTCACAAAGAGGCATCGGTCCTATTCGATCTTGGCTCTACTTATTCATATGTGTCCTCTTATTTTGCTTCACACTTGGGTGTGCCTCGGGATTCTTTGAGTGACCTCATTTATTTTTCTACTCCTATGGGTGATTTTCTTATTGTGGACCGCGTGTACCGATCGTGTTTGGTTATTATTCGTGGTTTTAAGACCGGGGCTGATCTAATATTACTCGGTATGGTTAACTTTGATATTATTCTGGGCATGGACTGGTTGTCGCCCCATCATGCTATTCTTGATTGTCACGCCAAGACCGTGATGCTGGCTATGCCAGGTGTTCCATGTATTGAGTGGAGTTGTACCTTAGATCATATTCCCAACAGGGTTATTTCTTTCCTTAAAGCTCAATGTATGGTTGAGAAGGGGTGTGTTGCTTATTTAGCTTTTGTGAGAGATGTCAGTGTTGACTCCCCTTCTATTGATTTAGTTCCAGTGGTGCGGGACTTCCCCGATGTGTTTCCAGCTGATCTTCCGGGCATGCTGCCCGATAGAGATATCGATTTTGGTATTGATCTATTGCCGGGCACTCATCCCATTTCCATTCCCCCTTATCGCATGGCTCCTCCTGAGTGGAAGGAGTTGGAGGATCAGTTGCAAGAATTGTTCGGTAAGGGTTTCATTCGACCTAGTGTTTCACCATGGGGAGCCCCTGTGTTGTTTGTGAAGAAGAAGGACGGTTCTATGCGTATGTGCATTGATTATCGCCAGTTGAACAAAGTTACAGTGAAGAACCGATATCCTTTAGCTCGTATTGATGATCTGTTTGATCAACTTCAGGGTGCACATGTGTTTTCCAAGATTGATTTGCACTCAGGTTACCATCAGTTGAAGATTCGGGAGCCAGATATCCCGAAGACTACTTTCAGGACTTGGTATGGTCATTACGAGATCCTTCTTATGTCTTTTGGGCTGACTAATGCCTCGACATTTTTCATGCATTTGATTCATAGCGTATTCAGGCCATATCTTGATTCATTCGTGATTGTTTTTATTGATGATATTATGGCATATTCCCGGAGTCGGGAAGATCATGAGCAGCACCTAAGGGTAGTGCGTCAGACTCTGAGGGAGAAGAGATTGTATGAAAAGTTCTCCAAATGTGAGTTCTGTCTGAGTTCTGTGGCATTCCTAGGCCACGTGGGGTCGAGTGAGGGCATTCGAGTGGATTCGAGGAAGGTGGAGGTCGTGCAGAGTTGGCCCAGGCCCTCCTCAGCTACTGAGATATGTAGTTTCCTTAGCTTGGCGGGTTATTACCGTCGTTTTGTTGAGGGGTTCTCATCGATCACGGCCCCTATGACTAGATTGACCCAGAAGGGTGCCCCATTTCAGTGGACAGAGGAGTGTGAGAAGAGCTTCCAGAAGCTCAAGACAGCTTTGACATCAGCCCCAATCTTGATGTTGCCTACCGGTTCGGGGTCCTATACAGTTTATTATGATGCCTCACGGGTTGGACTTGGGGCGGTATTGATGTAGGACAGTAGGGTGATTGCCTACGCGTCCCGACAGTTAAAGGTGCATGAAAAGAACTACCTTGTCACGATCTTGAGTTAGCTGCCATTGTTCACGCCTTGAGATCTGGCGTCATTATCTGTATGGGTTGCTTTGTGATATCTACACTGACCATCGGAGTTTGCAGCACTTGCTTAAGCAGAAGGACCTAAATATGCGTCAGAGGAGATGGTTAGTGTTGTTAAAGGATTATGATATTACCATTCTTTATCACTCGGGCAAGGCCAATGTGGTCACCGATGCCTTGAGTCGCCGAGCGGAGAGTTTGGGGAGTTTGTCATATCTACCAGCCTCAGAGAGACCTATGGCGATGGATGTTCAGGCTTTAGCTAGGCAGTTCGTGAGATTGGACCTTTTAGAGCCCAGTTGGGTTCTAGCCTGTGCGGTGTCTCGGTCTTCCCTATTTGATCGCATCAGGGAGCGGCAGTTTGATGACCCTCATTTGCTTGTCCTTCAGGACAGAGTTCGGCGTGGTGATGCCCGAGATGTTACCATCGTGGATGATGGAGTGTTGAGGATGCAGGGCCGGATTTGTGTGCCCAATCTAGATGATCTTCGAGAGCTGATTCTAGCTGAGGCCCATAGCTCGAGGTATTCCATCCATCCGGGTGCCGCGAAGATGTATCAGGACTTGAGACTGCACTACTGGTGGAGGCGGATGAAGAAGGATATAGTTGACTATGTGTCTAGATGCCTCAACTGCGAGCAGGTGAAGTATGAGCACCAGCGTCCGGGTGGTTTGCTACAGCAGAATGAGATCCCAGAGTGGAAGTGGGAGTGTATCACTATGGACTTCGTATTTGGACTCCCACGGACCGTGAGGAAGTTTGATTCTATTTGGGTTATTGTGTACCGGCTGACCAAGTCCGCTCATTTCATACCTGTGTGTACCACTTATTCATCGGAGCGGTTGGCGGAGATTTATATTAGGGATATCGTTCGGTTGCATGGTATTCCAGTTTCTATCATCTCAGATAGAGGCACTGAGTTTACATCCGGATTCTGGAGAGCCGTGTAGCAGGAGTTAGGCACTCGAGTGGAGTTGAGCACGACATTTCACCCCCAGACGGACGGACAGTCCGAGCGCACTATTTAGATTTTGGAGGATATGCTTCGTGCGTGCGTGATTGAGTTTGGAGGGTCATGGGACCATTTCCTGCCACTGGCGGAGTTTGCTCATAACAACAGCTATCAGTCCAGCATTCAAATGGCGCCATATGAGGCATTGTATGGTAGGAGATGTAGATCTCCAGTGGGTTGGTTTGAGCAGGGTGAGGCCAGGTTATTGGGCACAGAGATGGTTCAGGATGCGATGGAAAAGGTTAAAGTGATTCAGGACAGACTCCGTGCAGCCTAGTCCAGACAGAAGAGTTAAGCGGACAAGAAGGTTCGTGATGTGGCATATATGGTTGGCGAGCCGGTTCTGCTTCGGGTCTCGCCTATGAAGGGCATCCTAAGGTTTGGAAAGAAAGGGAAGCTGAGTCCGAGATTTATTGGGCCTTCTGAGATTTTGAGGCGAGTTGGGGAGGTTGCTTATAAGCTTGCCTTACCTCCCAGCCTGGCTGGAGTTCATCTGGTATTTCATGTTTCGATGCTCCGGAGATATCATGGTGACCAGTCGCACGTGTTGGATTTCAGTTCAGTCTAGCTGGACAAGGATCAATCTTATGTTGAGGAGCTAGTGGCCATTTTGGACAGGCAGATCAGAAAGTTGAGGTCAAAGAACATCGCTTCACTGAAGGTGCAGTGGCGTGGTCAGCCGACGAGGAGGCGACTTGGGAGACCGAGCAGGATATGCGCAGCCAATACCCTCATCTTTTTGCTACATCGGGTATGTTCTCTATGCTCGTTCGAGGACGAACGAATGTTTAAGTGTAGGAGGATGTAACGACCCAGCCGGTCGTTTTTGGAATTTATGCCCTGATCCCCCATTAACCGTTTTCCCCAAGTTCATTTCTGCTATTTTGCTTTGCCAGGACGTTCGATATTTGGATTCAGAGTGTTTTGGGACACTTAGTCCCTAAATGAAAGCTTAAGAGTTGAAAAATGGTCCATATTCGAAACAATGTGAAGACGACCTCGAAATGGGAATCTGATGGTTCCGTTAGCTCCGTTAGGTGATTTTGGGGTTGGGAGCGTGTTAAGAATGTTATTTGAAGGTCAATAGCTCATTTAGGATTGAAATGCCGATATTTGAAAATTTGGGGTTTCCGGTCCAATAGTGAATTTTTGATCCGAGGGTCGGATTGGAATTTCGGAAGTTGCTGTATTCCGTCATGTCATTTGGGATGTGTGTGCAAAATTTAAGGTCATTCGGACGAGGTTTGGTTAGGTTTTTGATCAAAAGCGTATTTTGTTAGAATTTGAAGTTCTTAGGCTTGAATCCTTGATTTAATCGGGTATCCTTTGTTGTTTAAGGTGTTTTGAGGATTGGTACAAGTTAGAATAAGGTAATAGGTGGTATTGGTGTTTTTGGTTGGAGTCCCGGGGATCCCGGGATGATTTTGGATGCGCAACGGGCAAAGTTTGGAGTTAGAAGGAAAACGTTGCAGCAGGCTTCTGGTATTTTCGCTTCTACGGTCTTGGAGCCGCATAAGCGGAGCCGCATAGGTGGCTTCTTCACCGCATAAGCGGAGCCGCATAAGCGAAAATACCCCATCCCAGGAGAAACCGCAGAAGCGGTCTCCTTCCCGCGTAAGCGAAACCGCAGATGCGGTTTGTAGTCCGCAAAAGAGGTCCTTTCCCTCTTAAGTTGAACTGCAAAAGCGGTTATTCCCACCGCAAAAGCGGAAATCACAGGACTGAAAAAGGGATAATCCGAGGGTTTATTTCAAAATTAGAAAAATCAATTGAGGACTCGGGAGAAGGCGATTTTGAGGGGATTTTGAAGAGAAGATCATTGGGTAATGTTGCTTTGATCCCTTCTAGTTATATTCCATCATTTCCTAGCTAAACCAACCATTAGAATTCAAATTCAAGGTCTAAAATTGAGAAAAATGGGTGAAACTTCTTAGGTTTTATTTTGTGATTTTGAGTGGGCATTTGACCTCCTATTTCGGAGATTTTTATATGGTTAGACTCGTGAGAGTACGAGGGTTCTAAAAATGTGAAAATTATTTGATTTCAAGACGTGGGCTGGAGGGGCATTTTGGTCATTTTACCTATTTTCGCGCCCTAGTTTTAATTTCAATAGTGGGATCAGTTGTTTGCAATATTATTTACGATTTGTAATTGAATTGAATAGATTTGGGCAATTTGGGTTATTGTGGATACTCTGACTAAGTCAGCCCATTTCATTCATGTGGCAGTTTCCTATTCTTCGGAACGGTTGGNCAATTTTTGAACTAAAAAGTTGACTTTTCTTGACTTTGGTAAATGTTTTAGGTAAACAGACTTGGACACCTGTTCCGACGGTCCCAGAATCGAATTCTGAGGTCTCTGGCCCGAGAAATAAATTTTTAAAGGAAATTGATAAGGCTAAAAATGTAATAATTTAAAAAATTTGATCTTGTTGGTATCGGGCCCATATTTTGATTCCGGAGCCCGGTAAAAGTCCGTTATGATATTTATACCTTATATGTGAAATTTGGTGAAAAACGGGACTGATTTGTTTCAGACCTTTAGTTGAAAAGTTAGAAGTTTTGAAAGTTTCTTGAAAATTCATGCAATTTGGTACTAAATTCATAGTTATAGGTGTTATTTTGGTGATTTGATCGCGCGAACAAGTTCGTATGAAGTTTTAAGACTTGTGTGCATGATTGGTTTGGAGCCCCGAGGGCTCGGGTGAGTTTCCGATTGGCTACGGAGTGATTTGGAACTAGAAAATATTGCTGGTATGCTTTAGCTTGTTGCAGGCCCCTGATCTCGCAATTGCGAGATCAGGCATCGCAATTTCGAGCCCTGCAGGGGTTGCGTTTGCGAGCCTTTCATCGCTTGCGATTAGAAGGATGGGTTGGCAGAGTTCGCAATTGCGAAGGGATACTGGGAGCGGTATGATTGCAAATACGATCTTCTACTCCCATATGCGATTAAACATTGTAATCGTAAATGCGACACTTTCCTCGCATTTGCGAGGGCAGCAGACTATGAAGGGCTTTGCATTTGCGATGGCTCCTTCGTATTTGCGAGCTTCGCATTTGCGAATCTCTGGTCATAGATGCAACATCTGCAGCTGATAACTTTGGACTTCGATGGGATTTTTCATTCATTCTCCCATTTTCTAAAACCTAAACTTCAAGAGGCGATTTTTCAAAGGCTAGTTCTTCCCCAAATCATAGGTAAATGATTCTTAACTCATTTCTTTCAATCTTTTACTTCTTTTCACAATATTTCATCCTAGACTCTAGGGTTTTTCATAGTGGAAT
>MU665068.1:56100-73631 GCA_026770625.1 Nicotiana glauca
GTCATCTTTTGTTTTAGAACTCGAATCCGTGTTCTGAGATCTTTAGAACCTCATTTTATCTGTCCTCGATTTGCAAGCGTAGTCCGGGTGTGATTCTGAAAAGCCTTTATTTGGAAAATTTATGAAATAACAATTTTTGAACTAAAAAGTTGACTTTTCTTGACTTTGGTAAATGTTTTAGGTAAACAGACTTGGACACCTGTTCCGACGGTCCCAGAATCGAATTCTGAGGTCTCTGGCCCGAGAAATAAATTTTTAAAGGAAATTGATAAGGCTAAAAATGTAATAATTTAAAAAATTTGATCTTGTTGGTATCGGGCCCATATTTTGATTCCGGAGCCCGGTAAAAGTCCGTTATGATATTTATACCTTATATGTGAAATTTGGTGAAAAACGGGACTGATTTGTTTCAGACCTTTAGTTGAAAAGTTAGAAGTTTTGAAAGTTTCTTGAAAATTCATGCAATTTGGTACTAAATTCATAGTTATAGGTGTTATTTTGGTGATTTGATCGCGCGAACAAGTTCGTATGAAGTTTTAAGACTTGTGTGCATGATTGGTTTGGAGCCCCGAGGGCTCGGGTGAGTTTCCGATTGGCTACGGAGTGATTTGGAACTAGAAAATATTGCTGGTATGCTTTAGCTTGTTGCAGGCCCCTGATCTCGCAATTGCGAGATCAGGCATCGCAATTTCGAGCCCTGCAGGGGTTGCGTTTGCGAGCCTTTCATCGCTTGCGATTAGAAGGATGGGTTGGCAGAGTTCGCAATTGCGAAGGGATACTGGGAGCGGTATGATTGCAAATACGATCTTCTACTCCCATATGCGATTAAACATTGTAATCGTAAATGCGACACTTTCCTCGCATTTGCGAGGGCAGCAGACTATGAAGGGCTTTGCATTTGCGATGGCTCCTTCGTATTTGCGAGCTTCGCATTTGCGAATCTCTGGTCATAGATGCAACATCTGCAGCTGATAACTTTGGACTTCGATGGGATTTTTCATTCATTCTCCCATTTTCTAAAACCTAAACTTCAAGAGGCGATTTTTCAAAGGCTAGTTCTTCCCCAAATCATAGGTAAATGATTCTTAACTCATTTCTTTCAATCTTTTACTTCTTTTCACAATATTTCATCCTAGACTCTAGGGTTTTTCATAGTGGAATGGGGGATTTTGGGTAGAAGTTAGAAATTTAGAAATTTGGGGATTTAGACCTCAAATTGAGGTCGGATTCCAAAATCAATTATATATCCATGCTTGGGGTTGAATGAGTAATCGGGTTTTGGTCCAAATTTTGGATTTTGACCCAGCGAACCCAGGGTCGATTTTTAAATTTTTGGGGAAAATATAGGGAAACCTATAATTATGCATTAAAATTGATTTCTTTAACAGTAATTGATGTTATTAAGTTAATTATGAGAATGTACAGGTGCATTGGAGGAGGATCGAGAGGTAAAGCGGTAATTGAGCTTTGAATTGCCTGTATATCCCCGACTTGATTTCTATGTGAAATTACATGTGCATAGCGTATAGGTGAGGTGACGATTACCCATGCGCCGCCAAATTATTTATTCAGCATGTTTCCTTCCCCATTCCCAATATATTATCTTCATGTCTTAACTGTTTCATGATTATAGATGCTTCCATGTCTAATTTCTTCTGTTAGGTGTTGTTTTCTTTATTGAATGTATTAGTTATTCCATAGTTGCATTGTGTTACATTATTGGTTTGAGATGGTTTACAGGTGTTTCATTAATTCGATTGGTCTCGTTGTGTAGTCATAACAGAGTGAGATTTCATAATTATATAGTCTTCTATTTTACATGGTTTGAGGTTTAAATATTGTGAAGGGTTTTTGAGCTAAACTGTGAAATATCTATTTTTATTATGTGATCGGTATTGATATTGTGGGATAGGGTTGCACTCTGCAACAGGAGGAATAAGGGTGAAATGTAATTGTCTGGTGGGATCGGTTTGCGTGGTGCAACAAGTAGTAATAAGGGTGAACAGGTGGGATCGAGTTGCACGTTGCAACAAGAGGAATAAGGGTGATATATCAAGGAGTAATAACGGTGGACCGGTGGGATCGGGTTGCACGCCGCAACAAGGAGTAATAAAGTGAATGTTCATATTATTACTGAGTATATGTTTAGGATCGAGAAGTACGCCGCATCATTTTGTTGCTTATGTATTTTTCCCTCTACTGTGATTCTATTCTGTAGTATTGTAATTCTCTTAAGGATTGGTTATGGCTGATTATTGGCAAGATAATTGAGTTTCGTAGTTATTTTACTGCAAATTGATGTTCCAGTTCACTCTTCACTTTCTTTTGCTTTATTATCAATTGTATGCATGTTATATTGTAAATCCCTGGATTAGCCTCATTACTACCTCGTCGAGGTTAAGCTTGGCACTTACCAGTACATGGGGTTTATTGTACTGATACTGCACTCTGCACTTTCTATGCAGATCTTGGAGCTAGTTGTGGCTAATCGAGAGGTCGGTTGCAAGCATTCATCAAGGAGACCCAAGGTAGTTCTGTAGGTGGCGGCAGACCCTAGCATCCCTTCCTATGCTCTACAATTCTATTTTTCTTTATTTTGAGACAGATGTGCTTTTCTTTCAGACCATTATTGTAGCCCTTCGTAGAAAGTTCATGGATTGTGACACTACTTTCTGGGTGGTAACTGTCTCGGTTTTGTTAATAGAATAACGATAATCGGTTAAATATGTACTTCGGCTTTTATTGCTATCTGAATTAGCCTTTGTTAATTTTAACTACAAACATGTAAAGGAAAAAGGTAATTATAACTCTAATGTTGGATTGCCCAGTGAGTGCGATATTAGGCGCCATCATGGTCCCGACGGTGGGAAATCTGGTTCGTGACAGAAAGGCTTCTCTAAGAACTTCTTCGAATCTAAACCCTTTAGAATTGGGGGTGCCCTCAGTGTTTGATCAACCCGTGAGTTGTATGTTTCTAAATTTTTATCATTAGCTTCGATTTACTTTTCTCCTGATTCGACGTTTAGTGAGCTCCTCGAGCATCTTCATGATTGCGGGTTCAAATCCCGATCCATTATCGTTTGATTTATTTAGTATAGGTCGACCCTATGAACATCTTCCTATGATATATCGAGTTTGATTCTGCCTAGTGATCGATTATGATTTTTGAGTTGCGCTATCGCAGACTGCTGAGTTTGTAACATTTCAAATATCATTCGACGGCTAATCCCGCCTTCTTCACCACTTTGTACATTCTGATCGGCTGTCCGGGCGTCTCTGCAGACACTATTCTCAGGATCGGCGCCTAAATTTCCATGAATGACAACACGAGAACTGACATCGACTGGATGTGCAGACTGTGGTCCGTCGGGATCGATTGGAGGTACTCCGTTTCCCGCGACGACTATGTGCTCATTCTCGCCATGAAGATCAAGGCCAGTATCTGAGTGAGTGGGAACTGCTTGATAGTTCGACGTGTTGATTCATGTAATCAAAAACACATATGATAACAAGCATAAAAGTAGTGTGTGTGTGTTATGAGGATTATTACTAGGAAATCACTATTATCCTTGGCCCCACGGTGGGCGCTAAACTGTTTACCGTAAAAAATGGATAACAATTAAACTTATAATATGATTTTTAGGATATGCAATTTTGCGTATAAATGAAAAGATTAGTGATGGAAATTGACAATAATATAAAGCAAACCAGCGTTTGGACAGAGCCCTCGAGCTTGAATACCGTCGAGCTAGTTATGTAAGGATAATTAAAAATGCAACAAGTTGATAAATAATAGACTGTAAATTAAAGAGTATCTGTAGAGAGTATTGTGTTTCTCTTATGTACGTGAATATAAGGTGATTACAAAGTGATCAGAACCCTTTTTATATAGTAGAAGAATCCTATCTATGGTACAATTCTAATTACAGAAGTAAATCTCATGATTGGCCTAAATAACTGCCCTTGGTTTGATCTGTTTCGGGATTTCTTTCATGATCTTCGATCGATTATGGATATCTCGCCTTTCCGTTACTGCGCTTCATCCGAAGTCTGTCATATTTGGTCTCGATAGTTGTTGGCCTAGATCTCGACGAGCACCTCAATTTTTGAGCTTGAGACCTTATCTTCGTGCTCTAGCCTGATCCATTACGAGACTAACCCTCGACGTAATTCCCTAGTCTCGATTAAATGGCAAGTTTGGGAAAGCCCTATTTTAACCATACACACATGTCTAGTGTTTCTTTTCCCTACTAATCTATATTTTATAATAATCATAGAATTTACCGCTTTAGGGCTTAGTGATCAATGAGATTGTAATTATTTTAATTTAGAGTCATTCGAGTCTGAAATATTAACAATATATTTCTAAACCTGTCAAGTTTTAATCAATATCTTGAGCTTTTAAGTAAAACAAAGGTAAGAAGGGAAAAAACCAAAAAAGGGTAAAAGTGAATAAAGTAAGTAAATGCAAATCGATTAGGAAAAAGCAATCATCAAAGCCTAATTAGGGGCGGTAATTTAAGCTCAAACTCATCCAAACCATCCAACCCATCCAGAGATTAATGGATCGGACTACAAATATTTTAGCTCGTGGGTCTATTTGGGCTGAGCCCAAGTTAACCCACTATTTTTTAACACATTCTGACCCATGAAGTAACCCAAATACAACCCATGAAGCTTACCTTAAACAAAGGAATCGCAACCCAACTTATCTAGAAATTTACTTAGTTGTCCCATCATTATTTTTTGTATCTAAGTTTAAAATTATAAATGAAAGTACTTAGGTTTTAAGGTGTGTTTGGTATGTTGGAAAATATTTTCCGGAAAATGCTTTCCCATTTTCCACTGTTTGGTTCCAAAGCAAAAAAAAAATACATTTTTTTATTTTTAATTTTCTGTTTTCTGTTTTTCGTTTTTCTGCACCACCCCACCCCCTCCCCTCCCCCCAACCGAGTCTGAAACCTAAATGCCAATATTTTGGATTCAAAATACATTTTTACTGTGTTAAAAAAATATTTTTCTATATATACGCTGTATTATACCACGCTATAGTTTAACAGTGTTTATGCAGTTAAAGTATAGCGCGGTATAATAACGCGTTATATATAGCTTAGTATAATATCGTGTTATATATAGCGCGTTATTATACCGTGATATACCTATTAAATAATAACCCCATCTTCTTCTCTACGACAGAGACAGAAGCCCCCCCCCCTCCCTCGGCCATTTTTAAAAATGTCACAACAGCGTTCGCCCCCCCTTTTTATCAAAAACAATTCGAGTGGACCCCACCTGTCACACAAAAATATATTATTGTAGGTCCCGCATCCAACTCAAGCCTTCTATTATTGTGGTTTCCTCCTTTCGGGCTCAAATTTTAACTTTTCGACGTTTCTAAAAACATAATCGAGGTATTTCGATTTAGTTTATGTCAAAACTCGTATAATAATGCATATCTTGAATGTGTTTCCATGTTATTTTGTGTTTTGTTTGAAATTAAATTAGTATGTTATTTTTAGTGTTTTAAAGAAAGTCGTTAAAAGCTGAGAAATAATTTTTGTTGTTAATAAAAATGTTCATAAATTTCTTTTACTATTTTATATGTAATTTAGTGAATGTTATATAATTTAAATATATTTTCTATTTTTATTTTATTTAGAATATTTATTTTCTTAAAGGCTAGTGCCCTTATAGCGTAGTAAAATATAGAAACTTTTAGCGTAGTAAAATGTAGAGCATTTTAGTGTAGAATCTCTGTAGTTTAAGTATCCACTATATTGACAGATCAAACACAAACTCTGTCCAATTACAATTTATAAAATTTAATTATGTAATTTATAAAATAAACAACGGTGGAGGCTAGACAGGGAGAGGTCAGCCAGCTACTCCTCAAACAGGTGGAAGCCAGACAGTCGGTGCTCCAGCCAGATTCTATGCTCTTCCAGCCAGGTCGGATGCATTGGCCTCAGATTCCGTCATCACAGGTATTATCTCCGTCGGAGCTTCAGGTGCAGCTTTTACGGACAACGACCCCTCCCTCACGATCACATCTCCATTCCCCTACCCAAACGACCCCAAAACCTTGGTCTTCTTCATCGAAGAACAGAGGAAGCAGCGCAACTAATACACAAAGGCAGAGCCCTCCCTGCTCGGCATCTTCTTCATCTCGTGACCACTGCACGAAAACAAGTCGCACAACAACAAACACACATACACGCAGCTGTAAAATAGTATCCCCGCCCCCTGACCTCGTGTTCTTCACGAACCCCACCCCAAACGACCAATGCTTTGTCTTCTCCGTCCTCACTACTGGAAATGGATACACACGCGCTCATACACCTAAAGAAGGAACGGATGGTATTTGTCTTAATTTAATTTCAGATTCGGACCTTCTGATTTCCATGTCAATTTCTGATTGTTTGTTTCTTCTAATTTCTGACTTAAAAAAAACATGGGATTCTATCGAGTTTGAGTGAGTTGATTTCAGTCAAAGTTCCATTTTGTTTGCGATTGAACGCTATTGGCTCTGAGAGGTTTGAAACCGTTGCTGCCCGGGGTTCGCCGATCGAGGTCTGTTTGAGTTTTGGTTTCCTGTATTTGCCATTCGTTTTGAGTTTTTCCTTGCTGATCCTATTTGTACTTACCGCCACGATCAATCGAAGCTCAAGGTTTGGTTTCATATATTTCACTCTTTATTTCAAATGAAGTTAAATTTGATCGATTAGCTGATCCGCGTTCTCCGTATTGGTCTATATTCTGAAATGAATTTGAGCTTAGTTGTTTGTAAGATTCTTGATGCGTTTACTCTGCACTTTATTCTCTGTTCTCTATTGTTTGCAATGACATATTTCTGATATCATTTTGCATGCCTCTAGTGAGCATTGTCAACATGTCCTCTTCAAAATTAGAAACAATGTTGTACATGAAAAATGGGATTCAAGCAAGGCTAGAATGTCGCTCAACTTAGAGCAGATGAAGGTTGATGCAAATGACGCCTTAGTATTTTCTAGCAGTATTGAGATTACATGGTGTAATGATATTTGTTTATTGGAATCTGATTTTGTGACTATTTTTGCGAGTTCAATTTGAGTCAAGGTTAAAAGGAATCAGTTGCTAGCGTCTTGGATGTTTTCAAAGGTGTTTGGTTTCAAATGGCTTATTTTAGCAAACTCTTTTAAAATCAGTGGCTACAGCAGCTATAACAGTCTCATTGTTTGAATAAATCATTCAAATTCTACAACTTGGAAGTCCTAGGGTAGAATGGCCGGTTGTTTTGATAGACTTGATACAATGTGAACTTGATTCCATATTTTGGGCTTCTCAAGCTAGGTAGCACATTTGAATTAAGAGGTTTTCCTCTGGTTTAGGTGTGGACTTGAGTTTGGGTGCCCGAATTCCTTAATTGATAGCCTACTGGTAATGTTAACTAATTAATTAGGCTTTTTAGTGACAAATCCAATAGAAAATAATAGCTCCTCTAGGTTGGACTTAAAATAAAATGAGGTGCGCCGCGCCAAATAAAATCACAAATTGCGTGGCCATCTTTAATTAATTTATTAAAATATTTAGAATTCGAGACGTGCCATTTAGCGAATTTTCATGGCCTCTCGCAAAGTTAACAACATGCTAGTTACTTTAGGCGCGTTCTTTAATAATTTTACCATCCTAAATTCGGGTGTGCATTTCATGCGACCCAAATCCAAATCCCAAAACGTTGAATAAAATGTGTTGAGGATCCGGGTGCATTTCATGTGACGTGATCCAAAAATATGTTTTAAACGACGTTCAATTTCTTAAAAATTTAATTAAAAGCGGTAAATAATTCAAAAAATTACACTATAGGATGACATGTACTAAACTCAGATACTTAGGCCAAATATAACAGTGGAGCGACCGTGATAGAACCACGGAACCCGAGAATGCCTAACACCTTCTCTCGGGTTAAAAAATTCCTTACTCGAATTTCTGGTTCGTGACTGCTAAACAGAGTCAAACCTTTTCCTCGATTCGGGATACAAACCGGTGACTTGGGACACCATAAATCTCCCAAATGACGATTTTGATCATTAATAAAAATGAATCCCGTTTCGGTTGTCCTTTAATTGGAAAAACTCCCTTTATTATACTCCTTTCAGGGTGTAGTAAGGAAAAAGGAGGTGTGACAGCTCTTGCGACTCTGGCGGGAAAAAAACCCTAGAACTTTTGGTTCAGGGTTCAGAATTCGAGCTCAGTTAAATTGTTATATTTCGCTTTATCTGATTTTGTTACATGTTTGGGCTTAATGCATGTGCTAAATGCTTTACCGCTTTGATATTTGGTGAATTGTATATATAAACTGCTACGAAACCCTTTCTTTCTCCGAGTCTTCTACATCATGGAGAAAGGTGCACTTCGTGTGAATTCTCTTCTGTTTAGAGACTTTTTCAATTTAGAACGAGGTTCAGACAAGTTTCTAAGCCGGCAGAGCTTCTGTATCTCCAGTACGCTTCCCCCCCTCCCGGCCCGAGTTGTCCGCTCGAATAAGCCAAGTCTAGAACAATAAACCCAGGTGTTAAACCTAGAATAACAAAACCTCATGCTGGATCCCTAGTAGGAACGCTTGTTTGCATAATGTGCATTTGACTTAGGGACTCAACACAGGGGTTGGGTCCTTCTAGGACAGGTGTACCCAAAATAACAGACTATCTTGATGCATCCTATGTGCTACATGTTGCGAAACAATGAAAAATGAAAAAAAAAAAAGAGAGAAAAAGAAAAAAAGAGAGAGCTCAAAAATTCAAAAAAAAAAAGAAGAGATTTTGCACTTTTTCATCATTTTTCGAAAAGCAAAAATCAAAAAAAGAGGAAAAGAAAATCCAAAAAAGATTTTGCATGTTTCATTCTTTTTCAAGAAAAGAAAAATTGTTGTCTCTAAATTAGTTGTTTTAAAGTTCTCGCACGTATCCAATCTACCCGAACTATGCATACCTGATTCTCTCCTTTCAGGGCATGATACGTACGAAACCCACATAGGATCCGGACTTCCTAGTAAGCATTGGTTTTTTGGCTTTGCGGGGTCTTAGCCAATTTTTACACTTATAGCCACCTTTTGGTTAAATAAGTCATTTTGCAAAGTTAATCGCAACCATGTCTTGCATGTGTCTAATAGGGAATGTTATTGCCTCACATAGTGTTGGTTTAAGTTTTCTCATATAGGTGTGAATTTACTAACCGGAGTTTGAGCAGGACAGATACCCCAGGACCGCTGCATTCAGGAGTTGCTTAAGGAGATTTATTTTTATATCGTCTTTTACTTTCTAAGTTTTGTACAGTGATGTTAAGTTTTTGTTATTGTAATTTTTATTTTATATATAACAAGGTGTGGTGTAATTCAAAATCCAAAAAATAGGAGATTGCATTTTATATTTTCGTTATAAACTTTCTTTAGAATAATAGTTCTAGAAATGAAAAAAAAATTGAGGTTGTTCTTCCTTTAGGCAATTAATATCTAGGACTTAAAATAAATTGATTTTATGTTTATTTTAATATATTAGGAGCAAAATTAAAAAGAAAAAAAAAAGAAAGAAAGAGAATTTTCTTTTAGTACTTCTTTAAAAGCTTTCTTTAAGGTGTTAATTCCAAAATCCAGAAAGATTTTTTTTTGAGGTGTTTCTTTGGGAAATTATTAAAAAATAAAAAATTTCTTTTATTTTCATTAGAACTTTAGGATATTGTACATAAAAAAATAGAAATACGTTATCTTTTGTTTATCATTAGAATTTCTTCTTGAGGAAAATCAAAGTTGAAATCCAAAAATATCTTGTTTTATCTTTTTCATTGCTTGTTTCGAAATATTGCGTCGGGATGTCAAATGAAAATTCAAAATATGTTTCTGTGGTTTATTCCTTAGATTTACTTCTTTAAAACAAAAAGAAAAAAACAATCAAAAAATATTTTTCTCTTCTATCATTTTTCCTTAATTGATTATTTGTTTCAAAATGAAAAAAAAATACCCGTTAAGCTTGAGTTTAGAATAGGCCATAAAACATTAAGTCTAGAAAATTCAAAAGAAAAATGATTTGCTTCTTTTATTTCTCTTTTCTCACCATAGTAGTCATTAAGGTAAAAAAAAGAGAAAAAAGAGAAAAAAGAAAAAAAAAAGACAGAATGTTAGTTTTTTTCTTTATTCATGGTTTTCCAGAACTATGCAAAGATCTGATTCATGCGGGGTCATGATATATAGGCACCCTACATATGGTTCGATCAAATTATTTTTTTTATTAAAAGAAAAGGAACAAGGAAAAAATGGAAAAAAGGAGGATAAAAAGGAAAAAGAGAGAAAAAGAAAGAAAAAAGAGAGGTGAAGCCATGGGATGTGAGAAATGAGAGGAAAGAAATGAGTGATAATCCCAAAGGAAAAAAGGGAAGGAAAATGAGCGAGCTAAACAAGGGCGAGAAAAGAATAAAAAGGAGAGAGGTTGAAATAAACAAATTGGGATGACGTCAACTGACCTTTGTACCCTCGAAGTCATTTTAGAACCGATAATTGTGGCTAGGTGCATTCCACGTAAAGTGAAATTATCTTTTTTTAAATGGCCTAACGCTAACGTGATGGCTTCATTTTGTTGTGATCATATTAGAAAGGTGGTTGGTTTGTGGTTTTAAAGTGGTAACTCTTCTCTACAACACAAAGGCAAAAGACAATGGCAGGGGACAACAAAACTGAGTGGGTTGACACCAATGCTCGAAATCAGCTGATTGAACAGGACAACGGGTTGGTAGAAGAGGTAAAGATGTTGAGACAACACGTGGTAGACATGTATCAGGCATGGATGACTGGGAAAGCACCACCCGCCACTTCCCAGCTTCCTAAACGTTTTCCGTACCTAAACTCCGGACACAACGCCAGGCGATCCTCCACCCTCTCCGTATTTACCCGCTTATCACAGCTTTCCCAGCCGTCCTAGTAGCTCCATCACTCGTCGTTCAACTATCTTTTCTCAAAACTGCCCTCTGATCACATCCACTGTTCTCGAAAATGAACACGCGCCCAAAGCTCATAACGCCCAATATTACCCCTCCGAGGTTTCTTACAAGGTTCCCAACTCGCACAAGCAAGGCCCATGGGATGAGCCTCATGTGGAAAATGGAGAATTCACAGGAAGAGAAGGGTCAGATAGGGTACCCAGGAAGCTGAATAGCATAGAACAGTCCTTAAGGGACAAGCAAGGAATAAGGGATCAGGGTATCGTGGATTATAAAGAACCATCCGTGTCTCCTGACATTCGTCTACCCATGGGGTTTAAAGTACCAAAATTCAGCTTGTATGATGGATCTGGGGATCTGTTAGCCCACCTGAAGGTTTATTACAATGAAATGAGAAGTGTTGGAGAGAAAGATGACCTGATGATGGCATATTTCAATGAAAGCCTAACCGGGGCAGCTTTGGACTGGCATGGTCATCAAAATGTTGATAAGTGGCTTACATTAGGGGACATGGCTCAAGACTTTGTCCGATACTTTCAATGCAAATCAAGTGCTTTGGGATTCGTTTGAAATACAAAGGCTTGGTATATATCAATTCATAGGCAATGCAACAGAATGAGGGCTAGGGTGAACGGATCAAAGGTATTTTGTATTATAAGATTGACAAAAAGGATGGTGAACCAGTGACAAGCAATATCTTACAAGAAGAAATCAAAGTTATCATGGCTAGCGATGGAGCAATAGACCTCGAGGACAGAGCCAATGGTTTGATCAAGAGAGAACATCATGCATACTGAGTTTGGTAACAATTAATATGCTATGGGGATCATGTGAAACACAAAGGTTTGGTAGATGTCGGTTCAGGAGCAATGCAACAGATAGAAGGTATTGGGTTCGAACGAGAAGAGGTATTTTCTGGGTTAAGGTTTACAAAGAAAGTGCTTAGTGAAGGAACAAGCAGGGTCTTTGAATGGAAATCAATTATCCTGACAAGTGAAGGAGCAACAGACCTTAAGGTCAAGGCCAGTGGTTTAAGTCAAGAAAGAACAGCATACACACGGAGTGGGGGAAATGGACGTGCTTTGGGATTCATGTGAGATACAAAGGTTGGGTAGATGTCATTTCATGCAAGGAAACAAATAGAGGATATTGGGTTTGAACGGAGAAGAGGTATTTTCTATAATAAGGGTGACGGAGAAAGTGGTTAGCCAATAAACAAGCAAGGTTTCCGAGTGGAAGTCAGTCATCATGGGAAGTTGAAGGAGCAATCTCCCACAAAGTTCAAGGCCATAAACAAACCAACACATTTTAAACCAACAAGAGTTTTCTTAGATTGAAACAGGGGCAGAAGTTTCATTTGCTTCAGAGAAACCCTCCTCCTCCAGAAGGAAAGGCAGCACCAAACGGGTATGACGGGAAATTCTCAGGACCCTCTTGGAAAATGGGATTTAGTTTAAATTTCAAAACAATCATGAATAGCATAATTTAGCATAAATGTACCCCAAGGAATACGAGCTGGTATCCAGGTTTGTATGTCTAAGATATGATTCAATTAGGAGTTTTCAAGACCCTCCTGGATAATGGGATGTAGATTTAAAGTTTGTTTAGATATCAAGATGTGGTGGAAGTCGTACTTGTAATAGATATAGCTTAGGTTAAAACCGCCTTTTAACTAGAAGTTGTCAGGACCCTCCTGGATAATGGGAAGTAGTTTAAGACCTTTTAGATAACAAATGTAGTGGGAGTAATACTTTTAGAAGGTATAACTTAGGTTCGTAATTGTTAGGAGTTGTCAGGACCTCCCTAGATAATAGGACTTAGCTTTCAAATTCTTATAATAGATGGTAGAATAGTTCAGTTTAACACTCACCCATGTGCCCAGCCACCAAACTGGGGCAGAAAATGTTCTTTGTTTGTCTATTTTGTTGAAATCAGGCGCCCAACTGGAGAACAAGGGAATATATTTCAAGTTTTAGCAATCAAGAGCCCGCCTGGAGAATAGAGGCATTTATTTCAATTTTTATCAATCAGGAGCCGGCGTGGAGAACAGAGGCATTTATTTCAAGTTTTAGCAATCAGGAGCTCGCCTAGAGAACAGAGGCATTTATTTCAAGATTTAGCAGTCAGGAGCTCGTGTAACGACCCGGCCAGTCGTTTTTGGAATTTATGCCCCGATCACCCATTAACTATTTTACCCAAGTTCATTTCTGCTATTTTGGTTTGCCGGAACATTTGGTATTTGGATTAGGAGTGTTTTGGGACACTTAGTCCCTAAATGAGAGCTTAAGAGTTGAAAAATGATCCATATTCAAAATAGTGTGAGGACGACCTCAGAATGGGAATCCGATGGTTCCGTTAGCTCTGTTAGGTGATTTAAGGGTTGGGAGCATGTTCGGAATGTTATTTGGAGGTCCGTAGCTCATTTAGGCTTGAAATGCCGATGTTTGAAATTTTGAGGTTTCCGGTCCAATAGTGAATTTTTGATCCGCGGGTTGAATTGTAATTCCGGAAGTTGCTGCAGCTCTGTCATGTTGTTTGGGATGTGTGTGCAAAATTTCACGTCATTCGGACAAGGTTTGGTTAGGTTTTTGATCGAAAGCGTATTTTATTAGAATTTGAAGTTCTTAGGCTTGAATCCTTGATATAACCAGGTTTCCGGTGTTGTTTGAGGTGTTTTGAGGATTGCTGCAAGTTCGAATAAGGTGTTAGGTGGTATTGGTGTTTTTAATTGGAGTCCCGGGGATCCCGGGATGATTTCGGATGCTCAACAGGCAAAGTTTGGAGTTAGAAGGAAAAAGTTGCAGCAGGCTTCTTGTATTTTTGCTTCTGTGGTCCTGGAGCCGCATAAGCGGAGCTGCATAAGCGGCTTCTTCACCGCATAAGAGGCCATTTCTTCTCATAAGCGGAAATACCCCATCGCAGGAGAAACCGCAGAAGCGGTCTCCTTCCCCTGTAAGCGGAACCGCCGATGCGGTTTTTAGTCCGCAAAAGCGGTCCTTGCCCTCTTTAGTTGAACCGCAAAAGCGGTTATTCCCACCGCAAATGCGGGACCGCAGAATCGGTCCCTGGGCCGCAAAAGCGGAAATCACAGGACTGAAAAAGGGATAATCCGAGGGTTTATTTCAAAGTTAGAAAAATCAATTGAGGGCTCGGGAGAAGGAGATTTTGAGGGGATTTTGAAGAGAAGATCATTGGGTAATGTTTATTTGATCCATTCTAGTTATATTCCATCATTTCCTAGCTAAACTAACCATTAGAATTCAATTTCAAGGTCTAAAAGTTAGAAAAAATGGTGAAACTTCTTAGGTTTTATTTTGTGATTTTAAGTGGACATTTGACATCCGATTTGGGAGATTTCTATATGGTTAGACTCGTGAGATTAAGAGGGTTCTGAAAATATGAAAATTATTCGATTCCGAGACGTGGGTTGGAGGGGCATTTTGGTCATTTTACCTATTTTCACTCCCTGGTTTTAATTTCATCTGTGGGATCAGTTGTTTGCAATATTATTTATGATTTGTAGTTGAATTGAATAGATTTGGGCCATTTGGAGTCGGATACTCGTGGCAAGGGCATCGTTCCCTAGTTGATTTCGCATCGGTTCGAGGTAAGTGGCTTGCCTAACCTTGTGTGGGGGACTTTGTCCCTTAGGATGTGATAATTGTTAATTGAATGCCTTGTACGTGAGGTGACGAGCGCGTACTTGAGCTAATTGTTGAAACCCGAATTTTCGCTTAAATACTTGATTTGGATTCTCTTTCATATTTGCCTTACTTTACTTACTATTATAGCTTGTGCTGGCGTAGAAGAACATGTTTAATTGATCCAAGTTGCCTATTTGTTTGAATTGTCATAACTGTAATTACGTGGAGCATGTTAAACCAGTATTAATTGTTGTCTTGTATTGTGGTACTTAAATTTTTGTATATTTCTCTGATGTTGGTTGCGCATTTACATTGGGACTACGGATGCGGGATTCCGGTAGTTCCCCCTTGTTTGTTTACTTTGGGACTACGGGTTTGATTCCCGGGAGATCCCCCTGCATTTTACTTTGGGAATACGGGACGATATCCCGGGAGATCCCCCTGCACTTTTATTTTAGGACTACGGGACGGTATCCCGGGAGATCCCCCTCCACACTGATGATTGGACTACGGGACGGTATCCCGAGAGGTCCTTTGATATTGATATGAGATTTTGATTACGGGACGGTATCCTGGGAGTTTCCATTGGACAGTTGAGAAAAGGGGCTATAGGATGGTATCCTGGGAGACCCTCATTGGTATTCTTGTAATTTAGCTGTGTTACTCTGTGTTTCAGTTTTGTCTTGTAGTATTATATTTTATTGAACCGTCTTACAACACTGCTGTGTTCATTAGTTTTCATCAGACTTCAATACTGTTAATATTTTGCTATTCTATTGTATCTGTCTCAGTAGGGCCTTGACCTTTCCTCGTCACTACCCAACCGAGGTTAGGCTTGGCACTTACTGAGTACCGTTGTGGTGTAATCACGCCTCTCCTGCGCATGTTTTTTCATGTGCAGATCCAGGTACCTCTGCGCAGGCACACTACCCGTAGCTGCAGGAGCATTTTCGGAGACTTGAGGTATATCTGTCGCGTCCGCAGACCAAAGAGTCTACCTCTCACTCTACCTTATGGTTGGCTATATGATATTCAGTTTTACCTTGATATAGACATTTTCGGATGATTAGAGCAGTATTATGTTTCATTCTTAGTCTGTGTTACCCGTAGGTTTTCAGGTCTTTGGGATAGTTTCATAACTTTTAAAGTGTTAAAGTGTATGTGCCAGGCGGCAACCGTATACATTACTCATGTTATTTTGTTTTGATTATAAATTATGCAATTGTTATTACTTCCGCAATGTGTTAGGGTTACCTAGTCGCGAAGACTGGGTGCCGTTATGATGTGTTCACAATTGGTAAACTAGGGTCGTGACAGCCCGCCTGGAGAACAGAGGCATTTATTTCAAGTTTTAGCAATCAAGAGCCCGCCTAGAGAACAGAGGCATTTATTTCAAGTTTTAGCAATCAGGAGCCCGCCTGGAGAACAGAGGCATATATTTCAAGTTTCAGCAGTCAGGAGCCACCTGGAGAACAGAGGCATACATTTCAATTTTCAGCAGTCAGGAGCCTGCCTGAAGAACAGAGGAATACGTTCAAGTTCAGAGGTCAAGCATCACTCGGAGAAAGGGCAAAACATCTCAGATCACAATTCAAGTCAGCAACAAAGGAGGCTTGCGAAAAGAATATGAGTCAACAGTCCGAGACGACCAGCGGAAGGTTATCACAATCCAAAATAATAAAAGAAGAGGAGAAACAAAAAGAAGGCAAAAGTGAATCCAAATGCAGAAGTAGAGAAAGACGTGAATTGCTTAAGACATGATTGGAGTCACAAGCGTGGTGTGGTGTCCAGGATTGGACCGAAAAGCTGAGGAAGAATGAATTAGCACCTGCAACTAGCAAGCATCAAGGTTCAGATCCAAAGTCTGCATGAAGAACCATTTAAGACTCAAGATCAAGCTTCAGAAGAGTGATAGATAGGAATCTTGTAACTTGTAGTTGATAGGCTTAGCAAGTCTTTTTCATGTTTTGATTTTTAATAACAGGACCGCGCACCAGAACTTCGGCAGAACGGCACCTCGATCGACTCTCCACCTCAGCATACTCCATCATCTCACTCACTTCTGAACTACACTGACCTGATTCCTTTATATCCAAGGATATGTAGGAAACCTCGGAAGCAGGGTACGGTCAAATCTTTCAAAAATGCTTGCCAGAAAGTATTCAAACGGGGAAAAATCGCTCGTATCCGCTCACTTTATCTTTGCACAAAAACTCTTCGTGTTTCCGACCAAAGAGGGGCAGCTGTGAGCACGTAATTTTTTCTCTATATTAATTACTCCCATAAAATATCAGAAAATAATTTTCCTAATTTTTTGCAATTTATAGGAATTTTCGTAGAATTTTGTTAAATTATTTGCATTATTTTGCATATTTAATTTCCATTATAAAATATAAAAAATACCAGGTATTGCATTTAAAATTTGTTCACATTCTACAATTAATTTATTAGTAGTTGCTTTATTAAAAAATAAAAATCACAAAAATGGCCAATTTTTACATTCTTAACTTTAAAATTTTGGATTATTAATTTTTCTCTTTAAATTTAGGATCAATTAATTTTTATAAACTTTATAGTTAAATAATTAGTTTAATTTTATAATTTGAATTAATTTAGGGTTTAATTTAGGTTTTTAATTAATTAAATAAAAGAAAAGGAAAATGGGAAAAGAAATTGACTTAGTCTTGATGTATTGGGCCACCCCAAAGAACAAATACAATGGCCCAATTACCCTATACCTACCCAGCCCAGACCTTTGACCCATTAGCCCTTCCCCTCTTTATACCCTAAATACGCATTATAAAAAGAGGGGACATATACACTGAAAGGATACACCTAAGACTCTGAAAAATATAGAGAGCTGCGCAGCTTTTGGCTAAAAAGGCCTGAAAAACAGGAGCTTTAGGCGCAGCTTTTACGGAC
>MU665068.1:73765-112949 GCA_026770625.1 Nicotiana glauca
CCCCCCCCCCCTCACGATCACATCTCCACTCCCCTAAGCAAACGACCCCAAAACTTTAGTCTTCTTCATCGAAGAACATAGGAAGCAGCGCAGCAAATACACAGAGACAGACCCCTCCCTGTCCGGCATCTTCTTCATCTCGTGACCCCTACCGGAAAACAAGTCGCACAGCAACAAACACACACATACGCAGCCGCAAAACAGTATTCACGCCCGCTAACCTCGTGTTCTTCGCGAATTCCACCCCAAACGACCACTGCTTCGTCTTCTCCGTCCTCACTGCTGGAAATGGATACACACGCGCACATACACCCATAGAAGGAAAGGATGGGATTTGTCTTATTTTAATTTTAGATTCAAACCTTCTGATTTCCATGTCAATTTCTGATTGTTTGTTTCTTCTGATTTCTGACTTAAAAAAACCATGGGATTCGATCGAGTATGAGTGAGTCGATTTCAGTTAAAGTTCCATTTTGTTGGCGATTGAACACTAGTTGGGTCTGAGAGGTTTGAAGTCGTTGCCGCCTGGGGTTCGCCGATCGAGGTCTATTTAAGGTTTTGGTTTCCTGTTATTTCCATTCGTTTCGAGTTTTCCCTTGCTGATCCTATTTGTACTTATTGCCACGATCAATCGAAGCCTAAGGTTCGGTTTCATATATCGCACTCTTTATTTCAAATGAAGTTAAATTTGATCGATTAGCTGATCCGCATTCTCCGTATTGGTCTATATTCTGAAATGAATTTGAGCTTAGTTGTTTGTAAGAGTCTTGATGCATTTACTCTGCTCTTTATTCTTTGTTCTCTGTTGTTTGCAATGACATATTTCCGATATCATTTTGCATGCCTCTAGTGAACATTGTCAACATGTCCTCTTCAGAATTAGAAACAATGTTGTACATGAAAAATGGGATTCAAGCAAGGCTAGAATGTTTCTCAAGTTAGAGCAGATGAAGGATGATGCAATTGATGCCTTAGTATTTTCTAGCAGTATTGAGATTACATGGTGTAATGATATTTGTTTATTGGAATATGATTTTGTGACTATTTTTGCGAGTTCAATTTGAGTCAAGGCTAAAATGAATCCGTTGCTAGCGTCTTGGATGTTTTCAAAGGTGTTTGGTTTCTAATGGCTTATTTCAACAAACTCTTTTAAAATCAGTGGGTACAGCAGCTATAAGAGTCTCATTGTTTGAATAAATCATTCCAATTCTACAACTTGGAAGTCCTAGGGTAGAATGGCCTGTTGTTTTAATACACTTGATACAATGTGAACTTGATTCCATATTTTGGGCTTCTCAAGCTAGGTAGCACATTTGAATTAAGAGGTTTTCCTCTTCTTTAGGTGTGGACTTGAGTTTTGGTGCCTGAATTCTTTAATTGATAGCCTACTGGTAATGTTAACTACTTAATTAGGCCTTTTAGAGACAAATCCAATAGAAAAAAAAAAGCTCCTTTAGGTTGGCCTTAAAATAAAATGAGGTGCGTCGTGCCAAATAAAATCACAAATTGCGTGGTCCTCTTTAATTACTTTATTAAAATATTTAGATTTCGGGACGTGCCATTTAGCGAATTTTCATGACCTCTCGCAAAGTTAACAACATATTAATCGCTTTAGGCGCGTCCTTTAATAATTTTACCTTCCTAAATTCGGGTGTGCATTTCATGCTACCCAAATTCAAATCCAAATCCCAAAACGTTAAATAAAATATGTTGACGATCCGGGTGCATTTCATGTGACGTGATCCAAAAACATATTTTAAACGACGTTCGATTTCTCAAAAATTTAATTAAAAGCGGTAAATAATTCTAAAAATTGCACAATAGAATGACGTGTACTAAAATCAGATACGTAGGCCAAATATAGCAGTTGAGCGACCATGTTAGAACCACGGAACCCGAGAATGCCTAACACCTTCTCTCGGGTTAACAGAATTCCTTACCCGGATTTATGGTTCGCGACTGTTAAGCAGATTCAAACCTTTTCCTTGATTCGGGATTCAAACCGGTGACTTGGGACACCATAAATCTCCCAAGTGGTGACTCTGATTATTAATAAAATGTATCATGTTTCGGTTGTCCTTTAATTGGAAAAACTCCCTTTATTATACTCCTTCCGAGGTGTAGTATGGAAAAAAGGAGGTGTGACAGTGATGGTCTATTTAGTGCTACCCTTTACGAACACGACCAGCCTATCGCGACTGCGAAGGGCAATTTCGCCCAATTATATTTTTTATTTCCAAAATAGTGTTGTTGCGTGATTTTCATAAATATTCACGAACTCCTTCTTCTCCAAGGTCCTTAGGCGTCCATTAAAGCATTTTATCTCCATAACTTCTTGGGTAAGTAATTTCCAACTCGTTTTCTTTCGTTTTCATCAATATCTAATGAATTTCTATGCCTAAAACATGTTATTTAGGGTAGAAAATTAGAGATTTGGGTAGAGTTAGGGCTTTTTTATTTTTCTTGATTTAGACCTCGTTTTGGGATCGAATTTGAAAATAAATTATACTATTGGGCTCATGGGTGAATGGGTAATTTGATTTTTGGTCTGAACCTCATGTTTTGCCAAGCAGGCCCGGGGTCGATTTTTTGGAATTTTTGGAAGAATGCTTAGAAAGATATAATTAGGAATTGGGTTCGCATTGTTTAGAATTTATTGATGTATTAAAGTCATAATTGTATGGATATAATTGATTTGGAGCTGAATTCGAGAAGGAAAGGTGGATATTAAGGATTGAATTGGCCGTGAAAGTTTGAGGTACGTGTTTGGTCTAACCTTAGCTTGAGGGATCAAGAGTTGAGTACTATTTGCTATGTGGTAATTGTCGAGCATGACGTATAGGCATGGTGACGAGTATCTATACGTTTGTGTCTAGCATAATAGTGAGTCTTTAAATTGTGAATATCTTTATTTCGTTGCATTTCTCTTGCCTCGATGATGATTCCTGTTTGTTGTAAAAAGCTTGTGAAAGGAAATTGTGACCTTTGAACATCGAGGAGAATTGGCTCAAGTTATATTGCAATTGTGAACGTATATGAAATGATTGAATCCTTCGGAGCATTGGCTCAAGTACTAAAGTGAGATATGAAATAAAAGAGAAAGGAAGAGAAAGAGTAATTAAATTATTCCCTTGCCGGGATATTGTTGCTTATTGATTATTTTTCCTTGCCGGGACATTGAGATTATTAATGTGGTACCCTTGTTGGGATTTAATTGTTTAATTGTGTTCCCTTGCCGGGTTTTCTATTATTATTTTGTTTATTCACTTGCCCCTTTTTTGTGATTGTTGCTTGGGTGAGGAAGAGCGTAAAGCACGAAGGGTGATGCCGTGTATTATTTTGGCGAGAGAGTGTTAAAACACGAAGGGTGATGCCATGCACTTATTGCCGTTTGTCATGATTTCTTGTTGTTACCAGTTCAAGTGCATTAATTGTCTTATTCCATTATTACTGTGATTCTTATGTTGACATTTCCTTTATTGTGTTACTTGTTATTATTGGGTCAAGGTATCCTTGTGCAACATTACGCCTTGAATTTATGCTGTAATTGCTACATATTTATGTGACTTAATTGTTACTTGACATTTATTATACCAAATATTTAATTACCTAATTGCTCTTGATTGCTACTTGTCATTATTTGTTTTCCTCGGTGATTCATAATTTTGTTGTGTACTTGTTGTCTTATGAATTCATATTAATTGTTGTGTTTGTTGGAGTCAATTTCATTTGAAAGAACTGTTGATATAATAAAATGGGAGCGGGTGGTTCGCCTACCATGAGATATAATAAAATGGGAGCGGGTGGTACGCCTACCACAAGTGATTGATGAAATGGGAGAGGGTGGTACGCCTACCATGAGATCGAATGAAATGGGAGCGGGGTGGTACGCCTACCACGAGATATAATGAAATGGGAGCGGGTGGTATGCCTACTACGAGATTTAATGAAATGGGAGCGAGTGGTACACCTACCACAAGATATGAGAAATGGGATCGGGTTGCACGTCTGCAACGAGTTGTGAATCGAGAATGAAATCTGCCTTTGTTTTCCTTATCCTTATTAGAAGTTGAATATCGGTTTCCTGATAATTCTCATGAGATTCTGCTCTATCTGCTAATACTCGAAGCATGTTTCCCCCTCCCATCTTTATTTGTTTCTTTCTGCTTTACTTTCTGCTGTATACTATACAACTGCACAGGTTTATTTGGTGGTCTGGTCCTAGCGGTTAGGCTAGGAACTTATCAGCTGATACTACACTCCGTGCTCTTTTGCGCAGATTCAGGTATCGGATAGCAGTAGTAGCTCGAGATTCAGCCTTCAGTTCACTGAGCCACCGAGGTAGCCTTGCAGGCGTCCGCAGGTTTGGCGTCTCCTCTATCTTTATTTATAATCTGTTATCTCATATATTCGAGACACACAGTGTTACTTTCTTTCAAACGGTTTTTTGTAGTAAATCTTAGTAGTCCATGAATGTTGTGACACCAGTTCTGGGTAGAGGCATATGTGGATTTTTGTTATTATTTTTGTTTATTTTGTTAAGTCTTCCGCTAAATTATGAATTCTGCTATTGTTTAATTATTTATTTCCTGTTTATTAAATTGGTAAAAATGGATTTTTATCAAAAGCATTATGGATTTTAAATGTGTGGCTTGCCTAGCTTATACAAGTAGGCACTATCACGACCCTCGAGGGTGGTAGATCTGGGTCATGACAAGTTGGTATCAGAGCTCTAGGTTATATAGCTCTCACAACACACGGACAAGCTTAGTAGAGTGTGAGGGAATGGCACGAAGACATATATATTTATCCCCAGAGGCTACAGAGTTAGGAAAAGTTTCACTTTTATTCTTCCCTATCGTGTGATTTTGTTCTCTCAATGCAAAATTGAAAACTCTACTCTTGTCCTTTCACGAATGGCGAGGTCATATGCAGCTTCTTCAGCTGAGCAGCAGCACAGACACGTGATAGATCAGCTTCGTCTTCGGAGGCCTTAAATAGGTAAAGGTATTAGGGTTAGAGGTAGAGATGCTAGAGGTGGAGGTAAAGGTATTAGAGGTGGAGGTGCAAGTATTGTTCTAGTATGTGGAAGAGAAGCTTCGATTTTATTCTGCGCCGTATCTGGTCATGCCTAATGATTCTTTGAGTGCCCTGTTTATGTGCCTACACCGGTGGGTGATTCTATTATGGTGGATTGCGTCCATTGTTCACGTATAGTGGTTATTGGCGATTTTGAGACTCGTGTAGATTTGCTTCTTCTGGACATGGTTGGTTTGATGTTATATTGGAGATGGACTGGTTATCACCTTATCACGCTATCTTAGACTGCCATGCCAAGACTGCGACCCTAGCTTTGCCGGGTTGCCTTATTTATAGTGGAGAGGGACTCCTGGTCATTCTACCCGTAGTGTTATCTCTTACGTGAAGGCTCGACGTATGGTCGCAAAAGGATGTTTGGCCTATTTGGCGTATGTTCGTGATTCTAGTGCTGAGGTCCCCTCTATTGATTCTATGCCTGTTGTTCGTGGGTTCCCTGAGGAATTTCCTTCAGACCTGCCGGGTATGCCACCCGACAGGGACATTGACTTATGCATTGATTTGGCTTCGGTCACTCAGCCCATTTCTGTCCCGCTGTATTATATGGCCCCGCCTGAGTTGAAAGTGTTGAAGGAACAGTTGCAAGACTTGCTTGAGTATGGTTTCATTAGACCCAGTGTTTAGCCTTGGGGGTGCGCCAGTGTTGTTGTCAAGAAGAAGGGCGGATCGATCTGAATGGATATTGATTACCGATAGTTGAACAAGGTAGCAATCAAGAATAAGTATCCGCTGCCGAGGATTGATGATTTGTTCAATCAATTTCAGGGTGCCAAGGTATTTTCAAATATTGACTTGAGGTCTGGCTACCATCATTTTAGGATCAGGGCATCCGATGTCCCTAAGATAGCTTTCCGTACTCGGTACGGGCATTATGAGTTCTTGGTTATGTCATTCGAGTTGTCAAATGCCCCAACAGCTTTTACGGACTTGATGAACTGAGTGTTCAGGCCTTATTTAGACTCGTTTGTGATAGTCTTCAATGATGATATATTAATATATTCCCGTAGCCAGGAGGATCATGAGCAGCACCTTAGAGTGGTTCATCAGACTCTGAGGGATAGTCAGTTATATGCTAAGTTCTCGAAGTGTGAATTCTGGTAGGATTCAGTTGCATATATGGGTCATGTTGTATCAGTAGAAGGTATTCAGGTGGACCCAAAGAAGATTAAGGCGGTCAAGAACTGTCCTAGACCAGCTTCAGCTACAGAACTTTAGAGTTTCTTGGGGTTGGCAGGCTACTATTAACGGTTTGTGGAGGGGTTTTCATCTATTGCAGCCCCGATGGCTAGATTGACCCAGAAGGGTGCCCAGTTCAGATGGTCGGAGGAGTGTAAGGCGAGCTTTCAGAAGCTTAAGACAGCCCTGACTATGACTCCGTTGTTGGTTTTACCCACAGGTTTAGGGCCCTATACAGTCTATTATGATGCTTCCCGTGTTGGGCTTGGAGCAGTGTTGATGTAGGATGGCAAGGTCATTGCCTATGCTTCGAGGCAGTTGAAGATTTATGGAGTTGGCAGCCATAGTTCACGCATTGAAGATTTGGAGGCATTATCTATATGGCATGGCATGTGAGGTGTTCATGGATCACAACAGTCTTCAGTACTTGTTCAAGCAAAAGGAGTTGGATTTGAGGCAGAGGAGGTGGTTGGAGTTGTTGAAGGATTATGATATCACTATCTTATATCACCTGGGGAAGGCCAATGTGGTGGCCGATGCTTTGAGTAAGAAGTTAGCCAGCATGGGCAGTCTTGCTTTTATTCCGGTCGGTGAGAGGCCACTTGCTTTGGATGTTCAGTCTTTAGCCAATCAGTTCGTATGGCTGGACGTTTCTGATCCCAGTCATATGTTAGCTTGCACGGTCGCTTGTTCTTCATTTTTGGAGCGTATCCGTGATCAGCAGTTTGATGATCCCCATTTGTGTGTCCTTAGAGACACGGTGTAGTGAGGAGGTGCCAGGTAGGTTACATTAGATGCAGATGGAGTCTTGAGATTGTAGGGGCGAGTTTATGTGCCCAATGTGGATGGGCTTCAAGAGTTGATTTTAGAGGAGGCCCATAGTTCTCGGTACTCTATTCATCCAGGCACCGTGAAGATGTATCAGGATTTGTGGCAGCATTATTGGTGGCGTTGAATGAAGAAGGATATTGTAGCATATGTGGCTCATTGTTTGAATTGTCAGCTGGTTAAGTATGAGCATCAGAGGCTTGGTGGTTTATTTCAGAAGATTGAGCTTCCCGAGTGGAAATGGGAGCGGATCATTATGGACTTCATTACTGGACTTCTCCTGACTCGAAAGAAGTTCGATGCGGTTTAGGTCATTGTTGATAGGATGACCAAGTCAATGCATTTCATTCCTGTGGCAGTCTCCTATTCTTCTGAGAGGTTTGCTGAGATCTATATTCGAGAGATTGTTCGCCTTCATGGTGTGCCTGTGTCTATCATTTCGGATTGGGGTACGCAGTTTACCTCGCGCTTCTGGAGAGTAGTTCAGCGAGAGTTGGGCACACGGGTTGATTTGAGCACAACATTTCATTCCCACACGGACGGTCAGTCCTAGCGGACTATTCAGATCTTAGAGGATATGCTCCGATCTTGTGTTATTGACATTGGAGTCTCGTGGGATCGGTTCTTGCCTTTAGCGGAGTTTGCCTATAACAACGGCTACCAGTCGAGCATCCAGATAGCTCCTTATGAGGCTTTATATGGTAGGTCTCCAGTTGGATGGTTTGAGCTGGGAGAGGCTCGGTTGTTGGGTATGCATTTAGTTCAGGAGGCCTTGGATAAGGTCAGGATCATTCAGGATAGGCTTTGTTCAGCTCAGTCCAGGAAAAAGAGTTATGCGGACCGCAAGGTTCGAGATGTGGCTTTTATGGTTCGTGAGCGGGTATTGCTCCCAGTGTCACCTATGAAAGGCGTGATGAGATTTGGGAAGAATGGCAAGCTTTGCCCCAGGTTCATTGGTCCGTTTGAGATTCTTGATCAAGTGGGAGGGGTGGCTTATAGACTTGCTTTGATGCCGAGTTTATCAGCCGTACATCCACTGTTTCATATGTCCATGCATCGGTGGTATCACGGCGATCCAGCCCACGTGTAAGATTTCAGCACTGTCCAGTTGGATAAGGACTTGTCTTATGAGGAGGAGCCGGTGGCTATTCTAGACCGGCAGGTTCGTCAGTTGAGATCCAAGAGTTTTCCTTCTGTTCGTGTTCAGTAGAGAGTTCAGCCTCCTGAGGCATCAACCAGGGAGTCTGAGTCTGATATATGGAGTTGTTATCCTCATCTTTTTCCTGACTCAGGTACTTCCTTCTTCTGTCTGTTTGAGGATGAACATTTGTTTTAGAGGTGGAGAATGTGACGACCCACAGGCTCAAAACCTATTTTAATTAAATTATGTGTCTTCGAGGCCTTGAAAACCTCATTTAGAGTTGCCTCGATTTGCATGCACAGTTCGGGTGCATATCCGGAAAGCTTAAATGTAAAATTTTGTGAAAAATGCTAAATTTTGATGTTAAAATGAATAAATTTGACTTTGGTAAAATTTTTGTGTAAATGGACCCGGACCTGTGATTTGACGGTCCCGGAGTGTCCGTCGGAAAATATGGGACGTGGGCGTATACCAAAAATCGAATTCCGAGGTCCCAAGCCCGACAAAAAAATGTTTAAACGAAATTGTTTTTCTGAAATTGTTAAAGAAAATAGAAATGAAAATTGATTAGAACGTGTTAGTATCGGGCCCGTATTTTGGTTCCGGCACCCGGCATAGGTCTTATATGCGATTTAATATGTTTCTATAAAGTTTGGTTGAAATTGGACTTCGTTTGATGTGTTTCGGGCTTAAAGTTCTAAATTTGAAACTTAATAAAGTTTGAAGAAAAACTATTGATGTTGAGGTTTTATCCATTGTTTCCGATGTTAATTTGGCGATTTGATCGCACGGTTAAGTTCATAGGATGTTGTTGAGTTAGTGCATGTGCTTGGTTAGGAGCCCCGAGGGCTCGGGAGTATTTCAGAGTGTGTTTCGGAGTAGTTTTTAACATAGAAAAATTGCAGAATTGGCTTCAGTTGTTGCAGACCCCATTCCTTCTTCGCGTTCGCATCCCAACTACCGCATTCGCGATGCTTCACTTTTTCCTTTCTTCGCGTTCGCGTCCCAGAACACGCGTTCACGTAGGGTTATTTGACTATGAGGGCAGACTCCTCTTTTCTTCATCGCATTCACATGAGCCTACTCGCGTTCGCGTAGATTTGCCGGATTTTCTCTTCGCGTTCGCATGCTGTCCCACGAGTTCGCAAAGACCAATTTCAGGGCCACACCATTTTTACTCTCCGTGTTCACGTGCCTCCTTCCGTGAATGCGATGGTCTGTTAAGTGCTCCCTTTGTGAACGCGACCAGCCTGTTGTGAACGAGAAGGGCAATTTTGCCCAGTTATATTTTTAACTTCCAGAACAGTGTTGTTGCGGGATTTTCATAAACATTCACGAACTCCTTCTTCTCCAAGGTCCTTAAGCATCCATTGAAGCATTTTCTCTCCATAACTTCTTGGGTAAGTAATATCCAACTCATTTTCTTCCATTTTCATCAATATCTAATGAATTTCTAGGCCTAAAACGTATGATTAAGGGTAGAAAATTAGGAATTTGGGTGGAGTTAGGGATTTTTGATTTTTCTTGATTTAGACCTCGTTTTGGGATCGAATTTGAAAACAAATTATATATTCAGGCTCATGGGTGAATGGGTGATTTGATTTTTGGTTTGAACCTCGTATTTTGACCAAGCGGGCCCGGGGTCGATTTTTGGGATTTTTTTAAGAATGCTTGGAAAGCTATAATTAGGCATTGGGTTCATATTGTTTAGCATGTATTGATGTATTGAAGTCATTATAGTATAGATACAATTAATTTGGAGCCGAATTGGAGAAGGAAAGGCGGTTATTGAGGATTGAATTGGCCGTGGAAGTATGAGGTAAGTGTTTGGTCTAATCTTAGCTTGAGGGATTAGGAGTTGAGTCCTATTTGCTATGTGGTAATTGACGAGTTTGACGTATAGTCATGGTGACGAGTATATATACGTTGGTGTCTAGCATGACCGTGAGCCTTTAAATTGTGAATATCTTGATTTCGTAGTATTTCTCTTGCCTCGGTGATGATTCCTATTTGTTGTGAAAAGCTTGTGAAAGGAAATTGTGACCTATGAACATTGAGGATAATTGGCTCAAGTTATATTGAAATTGTGAACGTCTATAAAATGGTTGAATCCTTCGGAGCATTGGCTCAAGTAGTAAAGTGAGATATGAAATAAAAGTGAAAGGAAGAGAAAGAGTAATTAAATTGTTCCCTTGCCGGGATATTGTTGCTTATTGATTATTTTCCCTTGCTAGGACGTTGAGATTATAAATGTGGTACCCTTGACGGCATTTAATTGTTTAATTGTGTTCCCTTACCGGTATTTCTATTATCATTTTATTTATTCCCTTTCCCCTTGTTGTGATTGTTGCTTAGGTGAGGAAGAGCGTAAAGCACGAAGGGTGATGCCGTGTATTGTTTTGGTGAGAGAGTGTTAAAGCACGAAGAGTGATTTCGTATACTTATTGCCATTTGTTATGATTTCTTGTTGTTATCAGTTCAAGTGCATTAATTGTCGTATTCCACTATTACTATGATTCTTATGTTGACATTTCCTTTATTGTGTTACTTGTTATTATTGGGTCAAGGTATCCTTGTGCAACATTACGCCTTGAATTTATGCTGTAATTATTACATATTTATGTGACTTAATTGTTACTTGACATTTAGTATACCAAATATTAAATTGCCTAATTGCTCTTAGTTGCTACTTATCATTATTTGTTTTCCTCAGTGATTCATAATTTTTTTGTGTACTTGTTGTCTTATGAATTCGTATTAATTATTGCGTTTGTTGGAGTAAATTTCATTTGAAAGAACTATTGATATAATAAAATGGGAGCGGCTGGTACGCCTACCACGAGATATAATGACATGGGAGAGGGTGGTACACCTACCACAAGTGATTGATGAAATGGAAGGGGGTGGTATGCCTACCACGAGATATAATGAAATGGCAATGGGTGGTATGCCTACCACGAGGTTTAATGAAATTGGAACGGGTTGTACGCCTACCACAAGATATGAGAAACGGGATCGGGTGCCTGCAACGAGTTGTGAACCGAGAATGAACTCTACCTGTGTTTTCCTTATCCTTATTAGAAGTTAAATATCGATTTCCTGATAATTCACTTGAGATTCTGCTCTATCTGCTAATACCCGAAGCATGTTTCCCCCTCCCATCTTTATTTGTTTATTTCTACTTTACTTTCCGATGTATATTATAATCTTGAAAAGGTTTATTTGGTGGTCTGGTCCTAGCGTCGTCACTATTTTGCCATGGTTAGGCTAGGTACTTACCAGCACATGGGGTCGGTTGTGCTGATACTACACTCTGTGTTTTTTTGCACAGATTCAGGTATCGGACAGCAGTAGTAGCTCGGGAGTCAGCCTTCAGTTCACTGAGCCATCGAAGTAGCCTTGTAGGTGTCCACAGTCCTGGCGTCTCCTCTATCTTTATTTATGATATGTTATCTCTTGTATTCGAGACAGACAGTGTTACTTTCTTTCAAACGGTTGTATGTAGTAAATCTTAGTAGTCCGTGAATGTTGTGACACCAGTTCTGGGTAGAGGCATATGTGGATTTTTCTTATTACTTTGGTTTATTTCGTTAAGTCTTCTGCTAAATTACGAATTCCGTTGTTGTTTGATTATTTATTTCCTATTTATTAAATTGGTAAAAATGGATTTCTAACGAAAGCATTATGGGTTTTAAATGTGTGGATTTCTAGCTTTTACGAGTAGGCGCCATTACGACCCCGAAGATTGGGAAATCTGGATCGTGACACCATCCCCGCTATTTATTACAAATTATTACAAAACCAGGAATAAAGAATTACATCAGAAAATACATAAAAAAAATGCAACTAGAGGAAGCCTGATTCTTGGTTCCTCCCTGAGCTATGGAATAAACTGCGTTAAGATACCAATGTTTCAAAGTCTTTCTCAGACTTTAGTATGTCAAAGTTCCCTAAGGGTCTCAAGATGACCCTGGGCATTTCTCACGCCCAAGTTGCATTAATTAGATAGAGATGAATGCAGTGTGGAAAAGGCCGGCCCTTATGTGTCCAAGTTCAGAGGGAGCTCATTGGTCCCAAAGTAGAGCTCACACAAGAGGGGTTTCAGAGGCGACGTATTATGAGAAATGAAAAGGGTTTGGGGGTCTTTGAGTTTAATTAGGAAAGGTTTATTATTTGCCATTGATCTGAATGTTCAATGGCCTGGATTAAAATAGATAAGTGTGGCGGTTTAATAGAACAGGGTTTGGGTCGGGGTACAATTGAGTTCAATTGGGTTTCAAATTGGGCTATAATTAAAAGGTAATTGGGCTAGGTTTTAAATAGCCAATTTCCCCCATTTATTTTATAAAAATAGCAAATTAAATACTGAAAACAAATTAAGAGTACTAAAATGGTTTATAATATATAGTCATCAAATTAAAAATAATGAAAATAATTTTATAAATATAAACGCAATTAAATCTTAAAAGGGGCTAATATTGCAATTATATACAATTTAGCTTAAAAATAACAAATAAATTTGTAAAAATATGCAAAAATTATCACAGCTATATTTTAGTATAAATATAATAATACAATAAATGAATCACCAAAAATGGTAATTTTGGTAATTATTATTGATTTTTTATGAATAAAATAGGGAAATAAATTGGTTTAAAATTCTTTAAAATAATAAGGAAAATAATAAGATCTTTGGATATGTCTATATATGCATACATATGCTATTTAAAAGTAATTTTCATATTAATATATAATTAGGAAAAAATTGGGTATCAACATTGCGCATACTCACTTTTATGTTATTATTTGATAGTTCATCTGAACGCCATACAGCGACGACTTGATAGGTGGCCAGCCCGATTATTGCTCGGTTGGCCAACTAATTTGGAGCACTTCCATCCCGCTGATGTGCCTAGATATTGTGGAGAATCAACCCACAGAACGGGTACTTCTCCACTTTGGCCATTCGTAGACTATACCGAGGGGGCCTACATGGGAGACTACATATTATCAGCGGGATGATCGTTCGAGGGTGGACGACACATTTGTAGCATGGCTAGAGGCGCATGTCAATACTTGGGAGGGGAGAGAGGACCTGATTCTGCCCCCACCTTCACAGATCCATGCGGAGACTATTCAAATATATACGTCCTGGTACAGCCGCGTTACCCAACTTTTAATCGGGAGCCCATTCATCAAGAAGGTGGTCGATACACACCATACGCCGGGAGGCACGAGTCACTGGTATGTTATTTGGTATTCTTAATTTAATTATGATATAGCATTTTGTCATTAATATTTTAAATGTTGTGAAGGCTATTGGTTATCATTTATTCTACCAGTTGGGACTGCAGATGCAGCACCATGGCGGCAATCATGCGGTCAATGAATATGGCCGGCAGGTGACAAAGCTGGTTCTTTAAACACTACAGCAAGCCAGAGTGCGCAAGCACTTAGATCACGACCCTGATTATGTGGCTCCAGAGCACCACCAGCAGGGTAGGCCCATCGCATGCCCAAGGGGACAGAGACGAGGTAGTGTTGTCCCACGAGTCATGGGGGGCCCTCAGGGTCGTGGGGCCCGGTAAGGAGATGGTCCCCAGCAAGGGGACGTGGAGGCACCTGATGAGGAGGTTGGAGATGATCTGCCCGGTGACATTCCTCAGCCACACGAGCATCCCAACAACATAATGTCGTACAGCCTTCAGCTTGCGCTGCCAGCATCGCAGGTGACCCATCAGATGCATCATTGATTATAGATAGGAGCTTCACCGGAGGTTGGGAGAAGTTCTTTTCAGGCCCAACAACTGCAACTGAGGATCGGTCCCGAGACGTGGATGGTGGGCGCAGGTTGAGTTTTGGCTCATCACCGTCGGGTGCGGTGGATCTATCACAGGCGCAGGTATATTTGTATTACTATTAAATTTTAATTTTTTTTCCTCAATGATTTTTCATAAATAAATTTTTAATTTTCTTATTAAGGCTTCATTCCAATCCGTCACGAAGGCCACTTTGTGCGATGCTGAGGACACTACGAATGCTTATATTCAGTAGCCCAACGAGACCACAGTAAGTATATGTTTTTGACTTAACACATATATTCCTAATATACATTTTCATATATTGAGCTTACTTATTATTTTGTAGGTTGCTGATGGACCGACTTCCGGTTCTACCGACCCTGCCAGCCTAACTGGCGATCATACTGCAGCGCATCCTCACAGAAAGAGGCGAAGTGATGAGGATGATCCTGAAAGTGTATCGGGCGGGAGAGGATACGCCTCAGGCCAGCGGCAGCATTGAAGCAAAAAGGCTGTGGGACTCGTTGATTTTCTTATTTGTTTTTCGTATTTTATGTACGCTTTACAAATATTATTTTATGTAAATAATAATAACAATTTTTTATGCTTATATAATATGCGGATTATGTTGTTATTACCCCGTTCTTCTTTATTTTAATAGTACAACACAAACACAAACATAGAAACTTAACATAACTTAAATTCGGTACAACTAATGAAAAAATATGACACGGGAAACACAAAGATACACTACTACGCTCAGCGCGTACATATCATTGTTTAGTCATAACTGCCTAGTATTCTCTACTCCAACCACTTAAATTTGTCTTCCACCTTATTTTTTTTCTTCTTCCACCTATTTGAGTTTCTCCTTCAACTGCGCAACTTTACGTTTGAATTGTCGCTCTCTCTCCCACTGCTTCAAACAAAAACAATGAAGATACTACAAGTTTTCTTTGTAGTATTACTGCTGACAGAGTTCATCAATCCATACCTCAAAATTGCTAATAAGTTCGTCGGGAACCATATAAAACTTGTTCATACACGCCTAATAGCAATGTCCAACTTCACCAACATCCCAACAATTTGCCATCATGCATTTTTGTCTGCACTCGCACCTTGGCACATAAAGCGGTTCAGACATTTGTTAAAGCGTAAAAGAAAATATTGATTTTATGGAAATATTTGTTATTGGTTATTTTTAAGCGCAAAAAATAACTGGAATGCGCATGTTATTTATAGGCAAGACAACACACAAAACATAGTATTGTACCGCACTATTCATATTCACTTTTCTGAAATGAAACGGCTTTTTCTCAATCGGTCAGCTTTTTAGACCGATAAGACAATACAAAATGTAGTATTGTACTACGCCATACATTTTCACTTTTTCTGAAACAAAATAGCTTTTTCTCAGTCAGTCAGCTTTTCATACTGACAAGAGAATACACAAAATATAGTATTATTCCCTGCTATACATATTTACTTTTTCGAAACGAAGTAGCTTTCTTCTAGTCGGTCAGATTTTCAGACCGACAAGACAACACACAAAATGTAGTATAGTATCGCTATATATGTCACCCTCATTTTTTGCTACTACACCCCACGAAGGGTATAATAAAAGGATTTCTTTCAATTAAAGGACAATCAAAACGGGATTCGTTTATTAAGAGATTTAGAGTCGCCACTTGGGAGATTTATGGTGTCCCAAGTCACCGGTTTTAATCCCAAATCGAGGAAAGGGTTTGACTCTGTATTACAGTCGCGAACCAGAAATCCGGGTACGGAATTCTGTTAACTCAGGAGAAGGGGTTAGGCACTCCCTAGTTTCATGGTTCTAGCACGGTCGCTCAACTACTATATTTGGCTAAAATCTGATTTTAATACATGCTAAACCTATAGTGAAATTTTAGAATTATTTACCGCTTTTAGTCGATTATTAAGAAAGTGAACGTTGTTTAAGAATGTATTTTTGGATTACGTCACATGAAATGCACTCTGATCCTCGACACTTTCTTATTCGATGTTTTGGGGATTTGGATTTGGGTCGCATAAAATGCGCACCCGTATTTAAGAAGGTAAAATTATTAAAAACGTATCTAAAGTGACTAACGCGTTATTATCTTTGCGGGAGGCCGTGAAATTCACTAAACGGCCCATCCGAATTCTGAGTATTTTCAATTGAGCATTTAATAAGGGCCCCACAATATATGTATTTTGTTTGGCGAGGCTCGTCTCATGATTATTTAAAAGGCAAGTCCTAAAGTAAACTATGATTTTCTATTTTTATTGGTTTTAATAATAAATAAATAAAATCCTAGCTAATTGATGTTATAACATTCGGGTCCCAAGTTCAAGTTCGGATTCAAACAGAAGGAATAGACCTCTTAATTTGAACTCACTACTTAATTCGAGAATCTAATGTTACAAATTAGACCTGATGAACTTAAGGGAATTGATCCCCCTGCACACTTGGGCTTCGCATTTAGCCCAGCTTGCGTTAACATGAAATGGCCTTGCGAGTTGGGCTTTCTTAGCATCCAGCCCAATCTGAGACAAGTGAGTTTGACTTCCATTGAGTATCTGGGCCAAACCATTGGGCCTAGATTTATTCGAGGGTTGTGTTTTTGGTTTGCTTTGGTTCAGTATTGATCCTAAGAACTTAATTCTTAAACCTGCAGCTATTCGAATTGAATGGACTGTTGAACAATGATATTGTAATAACAGCAGACTATATATTCAAGGTATCCTATCATGCTTTTCAAATAAATCCTAATTAGCATGCAACATGTATGAAGAGTGGCCTAATGTCTTATGATTTACCAAACAGGATTCAACATATGATTTTCAAAGCTGAAAAACTAAATATACTATATTGAAGCTCTTTGGTAATGCAATTCTTACAATTCTAACCAGCATCAATGCTATTAACAGATAAACGGAGCACACGTGACAATTATCCCCTATATTCAACCATAATTCATAACTAAACGTAAGCTAAGATAAGTCTACTTAATGTTATTAAAACCTGTTACACTAGACTAATATTAGAAAGCTACACAATTATAATTCAATGATTTATTACAAATCAAAAGTCCAAGGCAGTCCGATCATTACACAATGCAATGTCTAACTTATAGGAATGTCTTATGCATGTAATTTCAGAAAATGTAATCCTAATTAGCTCCGTAATTCTGTAACTACACAAGATATGCATAGGACAGCTTAGTAATAATATGAGAAAGGCTAGAACACATTCTTCATTACTTCAAATTTAATTACATTTCAACAGTGGATCCTCAGTTATAGGCCAAGGAAATACCTGGATTAAATGAACAGAAGAAACAGGAGTAAGTCAGCAGCAGTTTAATGAACCAGAAGCAGATAGCATGTCACCACAGCTCAAATCCAGTCTCAAACCCAGGTTCAAATTGCACATGAAATCCAGCAATCCATACACCCAACAAATACACGAAAATTTGACTCAAACGACCCAGATTTAACTTGGAATTGAAGCCAAACCACTTTTGAAGTTTCAGTAATTCAAGTTCAAACTAGGAACTAAAATCAATTCCTAAAACTCCAATTAATCCAAAAAAATGCAATGAAACAGTGCTTCTTTTGATTTTCTATTGTATTTTCTGTTTGTTTTTTTGGATTTTTGGGCAGAATCCAAGATCTAAAGAAGGGGATTTGAACTTTTAAGGATTTGAAATTCAAATTTTAGGCTCAGGTTTGCAGAGAGGGCTTTGGGGAAATTTTGGTGTTTCAAACTTGTCCATTAAGGCATTTAGGCATGCCTTTTATAGGCAAAGATGAGGGAAGCCCCTTAATTTCTGTTTACACTCTCATTCTCTATTTATTTTTCATTTAGTCCTTTACTTCCTAACTTGTTACCCAAGTTACACCCCTAAGTTGTAAAAATATGCACCAAAGTCCAATTTTAGAAGATTCTAAGCTATTCTAGTGTGATCTACAGCATTTCTGTCCCACTCTAATTACCTAAATACCCTTGAACCCCCTAAAATTATTCACCCAGGTCACAAACCTACCTATTTGATTGAACTATGGTTGACTGACCCCATTCCCTTTACCCATGATTAACTATCAACTAAACAAGCTAAACTAGACATATTAGCTTAATTAAAACTAAACACTAATTACTGACTAAACTAATGTTGATCAATTAACTAATATAGGATTAATACTTAACAAAAAAAACCAAATAATGCCCAAGCAATATCAATAATCAGACTATCAAGACTAAGACAAAAAACTTCAGAATACAATATAAGACTAATGGACTTAAATCATACATGAAGGAAATCTAAACAAAACTGGAAAAAGAATGTAAGCTAATGTGCCTGAACCTAATTTCAAGGAATTCAAATCAAAACTAATATTAACGCACGAAGAAATTGTTATTATGGATTAAAAGAAAAGTAAACAAATAAAAAAAAATCCTCATATTGAGCATTGATTCGGGCTAATTAACAGAAAAATGAGAAAAATGCAACCAAATCCTAAATTGACTAATCGAGAAGAGATTATCAATTAATGGAATGAAAATAATGGAGAAGGACCAAGAATACCTTACCTGTGGAGTTCGGAACGGAGACTAGAGACTCGATTCGAGCCTCGGAATAACATAATCGTTTGTTCTTTATCAAATAACAAATGAAAATGTTATCTCGTGACTCGAATCCAATATTGGACTCAGGAAATTGGCAAAAATCGAGCAAAGTAGAATTTTAGGGTTCTACCTTCTGAGGTTCGAGATTCAAGCAGATTTGGATACATTCGAAGGTTAAAACCCATGGATTCGTGATGAGAGAGGTCTGAGGGTTATCCGGTATTAATTTGGGCGAGTTTGGATAAATTAGGGTTTTCACCGGATTTTCGATCTAATATTCGAGAAGTAGGGTTATGATTCGAGGGAGATGAGTGTGGGGGTTGTAAAGAGGAGGGGAAGGGGAGCTTGTGGTGAAATTTTAGGGTCGTTTGGAGCTTTGCCGCCGGCAGAGGCGATTTCCGACCAGCGGCAGACAGTGAAAGGCGGTGGGAGACGGCGAGGGTGAGTTTGTATGAGGAAGATGACTTGTGTCTCTAATATTTGTTAAGAGATTATTACATTTTTATGTAATTTCTCTGAATGAACTTGGACCGTTGATCATGGGGACTGGACGGATAGGATGGGTTGATGCCAAAACCGGATTGGGTCGGGGCTTGGGCTTGGATGGGTTGGGATACGTGAGGGGATAATTTGGGCCTGGCGGAAATTTGACTTGAAATGGCCCAATTCCGGGCATTATTAAGGCAACCCCTTTTTACTTGCTTTCTTTTATTTTTCTTCTTCTTTTTTTTATTATTTTGTTTTCTTTTCTCTTTTACTTACTTTGTATTTATATATTTTTTTGATTTTGTTAAAATTACAAATTAAAAGTCAACGACCAAATTGACTCTAAAATTATACTATTTAATTTCTAATTTCCCTAATTTCTAATTTAAATGTAAACTAGGACAAATTAAAATTATAAATTCAAAAAGGACCATTTTTGTTATTTTTCTTTATATTTTGTTTTTAAAACAACTTAAATACTAATTAACCCTAAAATATGAAATTAAATCCTAAATACAAATGGCAAGTGTATTTTTTTTATATTTTCCATATGAATTAAAATACACAAATAAAATGCAACAATTAACAGAAAATAACACAGAATTCACAAAATTATCAAATAATAAAGAAAATCATTTTGTTTGAATTTTTGGGAATAATTTACTTAGGGCAAAAATCACGTGCTCACAGCTGCCCCTCTTTGCTCGGGAACACGCAGAGTTCTCGGGCAAAGATAAGTGAGCGGATACGAGCGATTTTTGCCCGTTCGAATATTCCGTGTGAAGCATTTTTGAAAATCGTCTGACCGCACCATGCTTCAGAGCTTGCCTACATATCCTTGGCTAAAAAGGAATTAGGTTAGTGTAGTTCGGGAAGGTTTGGTAGCTGGGACTACCAGGAGCTATGATTTCACTACTGTTGCTGCTGCTATTGCTCGCTAACCTCCTTATTACACCATGTCAAAATAGAAAGAAGCTAGCCTAAGCTATGATCTATGAATTACAAAAGAGTCCTATCTATGTCTTCAAACTTAATCTGGTGTTGCCTTGAACTTGTATTCTTCCGCTGGAATTCTTGCGTTGTTGCCTTGAATTGTGATTGGCGATGTTTTTCCATTCCTCCGAGTGATGCTTGACTGCTGAAGTTTGAAATATGTGCCTCTATTCTTCAGGCAGGCTCCTGATTGCTGAACTTGAAAAGTATTCCCTTGTTCTCCAGGGGGCTCCTGATTGCAACAAACAGACAAACAAAGAAAATTTTCCTGCACCAGTTTGGTGGCTGGGCATATCATGTTATCCGATATTGAAACTTGAAAACTAAAATTTGAATTGTACTTCCCTTTTTTCCAGGTGGGCGCCTGACAACTGAAACTTGAAATGTATTCCCTTGTTCTCCAGGTGAGCACCTGACTGTTGAAACTTGAAATGTATTCCCTTGTTCTCCGGGTGGGCGCTTGACTGCTGAACTCAAAAAATATTCCCTTGTTCTCCAGGTGGGCACCTGACTTCTGAACTCGAAATGCATTCCCTTGTTCTCCAGGTGGGCGCCTAACTACTGAAACTTGAAATGTATTCCCTTGTTCTCCAGGTGGGCGCCTGACTTCTGAAACTTAAAATGTATTCCCTTGTTCTCCAGGTGGGCACCTGACTTCAACAAAATAGACAAACAAAGAAAATATTTTGCCCCAGTTTGATGACTGGGCGCGTTATGTTACCAAATATTAAAAACTTTAAAAATTTGCATTGAACTTCCCTTATTTTCCAGGCGGGCGCCTGACTTTTGAACTTGAAACGCATTCCCTTGTTCTCCAGGTGGGCACCTGACTACTGAGCTTCAAATATATTCCCTTATTCTCCAGGTGGGCTCCTGATTGCAACAGACAAACAAAGAAAATTTTCCTGCCCCAGTTTCAACCAAAGAAAAATTGGTTAATATAAAATGGTGGTTAGTTGCTGGGTATGTCCCTGCTGCTAGGCTTTACTCCGACCTACTTTCCTGGACTTGCCTTGAACCTCGTCGACTTCCTGACCGAATTTCAACCCCCTGAGTTTGATGACCCCAGTGTTCTATCCCGTATTGTTGTTTTGTGTTTCTGAATCCTCTATCTGAAACTTCGCTTCTTCCCCACAATTATCTGATTAATCCACCGATGAAACTTCCAGTAGTCATTATGTCCTACTTCATCTTTGATATATTCTGGCCATGTTGTGCTTTGCAACTGGGAAGTTGGCAGTTATCCTTCACATCATTCCTTTTAGTTTGAATAGAATTGACACTGAAAGACCTCAAGAGAATGAAATGCAATGACCTCGAGGGTTAAGGATAAAGAGAATCTAAAAACGGATGATTTGTAATGAAGAAGGAGAAGAAGAAGACTTATCTGAGTAGAACAGCTGGTGCCATTGATCATGGCATGCTTTTTGGATTAACCGGCCTAGTCTGCCCAACCAATCAACTTTCCATTGCCCCTTTTGCTGTTCCGATCTTTCATAACCTGCTTTTCAACCAAAACCCAAACCTCGCTTGTCCAGCCATGTTTTGAGAAGCTTTCAACCACAAACTTGTTTCATTTGCCCATCTAAAAACTCACCTTCGCCTTACGGTGCCCGTGAGAGTTTTCACCGACAAGACTCTCTCATTTTGATTTATCTCAAAACTCACTTCGCCTTACGGTGCCCGTGAGGGTTTTCACCAATAAGACTCTCTCATTTTGATTTCTCTCAACTCGCGTCACCTTATGGTGCCCGTGAAGGTTTTCACCAGTAAGACTCTCTCATTTTTATCATTTCTCTTCTTGTACCAGAGTGTTGCCCCTAACATGAATCATTTTACTTGCTCGTATTGGCACATCTTGGAGCTTGATCAGAAGGTCTTTCTTTGGACTGTAATGCGGACTTTTGGATGGGGTTTAGAAAGAAGAGTATAGAGGCTCAAAATAATTCAACATAGGTTTACTGTTACATCTTTCGGAATCAGCCTTCTTACAACAATCGCAACTTCTACCCCAGTTTCTTTCTTGGGGACTTTTGGAGTTTTGTTTTGGTGTGACTGAACCTCAAAGAGGCTGCCTACGTACCCTTTCGGGATCAAGTCAAACGTAGTTCAGGCCATAAAATTGCTCCGTTGTTGCGATCTTCCCTTTCTTCCCCTCTTCTCTTCTTTCTTTTCATTTCTTTTCTTCTCTTTTCCTTTATTCATTTTTCTTTTCTCTTCTTTTCTTTTCTTTTCTTCATTTTTATTTTCTTTTCTCTTCATTTCTTTTCTTTTCTTCATTTTTCTTTTCTCTTCTTTTTCTTTTCTTTTTCTTTTCTTTTTCTTTTTCTTTTCTTTTGGACTATTCTTCTTGTTTCTCCGCTGATCTTCCTTATTTGTGCTCTTCCACATTTTGTTACTTATTCCGAAAGAGGGGTACAAAAGAAAATAAAGCAAAGCTCAAAAGGGGTAACAAAGGATAAAGTGTTTGGATAGCAGAACAAAATGCCTTCGTCATTTCAATCTCAAAAATATGCCAAATACAATTAAGTACAATTAGACAAAGAAATCATACATAGTATCCTTTGACTGCATCAGAGTTGATAGCCATTTCTACATATTTTCCTTCCACATCTGTCAAATATAATGCGTCATTGGACAACACTCGGGTTACAACAAAAGGCCCCTGCTAGTTGGGGGCGAACTTTCCTTTTGCTTCAGCCTAATGAGGTAGGATACGCCTCAACACCAATTGCCCTACTTCAAACTTTCACGGACGCACTTTCTTGTTATATGCTCTTGCCATTCTCTGTTGGCACAACTGTCCGTGACATACTACTGCCAATCTCTTTTCATCAATCAGACTCAATTGTTCCAAGTGGGCTTTGACCCATTGCACATCGTCAATTTCTGCCTCGGCGATAATCTGAAGGGATGGTATTTCGACCTCTACGGGTATTAATGCCTCAGTACCGTACAACAGTGAATAAGTAGTCGCCCCTACCGAAGTGCGGACAGTAGTGCGATAACCTAATAATACAAAAGGTAACTTTTCATGCCATTGTCTGGACCCTTCAACCATTTTTTGCAGTATTTTCTTGATGTTCTTGTTAGCTGCTTCGACCGCTCCATTCGCCTTTGGACGATATGGGGTGGAATTACGGTGTGTGATCTTAAACTGCTTACATGTTTCCACCATCAGACGGTTGTTGAGGTTGGCACCATTTTCTGTGATGATTACCTTCAAGATTCTGAACCGACAAATGATATTTGAATGCATAAAATCGACCACTGCCTTCTTGGTCACTGATTTGAAAGTTTTTGCCTCAACCCACTTAGTGAAATAGTCAATGGCTACCAGAATAAACCTGTGCCCATTTGACGTTGCTGGTTCGATCGACCCACTGTAGCCTGCTTAGCATCCATGCATCTCAATAAGCCAAGATCTGGAGTTCTTTTGTACAACACTCCTCCACTGAAGAAAAATCCGCTTGCCAAGTGTCGAATTGCTCTCTTTTGATCCCCTGTGGCCTGTGCGGGATACAATCCCATCCTGAGGTATTCTTTGATATAATGGAACCACGGCTCACCATCGCGTTCTTCTTCCACCATATTACAATAGGCATGGTGATCTCGAACCTGAATCTGTAACGGGTACATATATGCCTTAACTGGATGATGCTACATTGATACCAACCTAGCCAAAGCGTCGGCAACTTCATTATGAATCCTTGGGATGTGCTTGAAATCTATTGATTGGAATCGTTGACAAAGTTCATGCAAGCACTACCGATATGGTATGAGCTTTAAATCTCGTCTCTCCCATTCTCCCTGAATCTGGTGCACCAGAAGATCCGAGTCACCCATGACCAAGATTTGTTGGACACCTATGTCTATAGCCACCCTCAAACCCAAAATACACGCCTCGTATTCAGCCATGTTATTGGTGCAATAGAAACGAAGTTGAGCTATAATAGGGTAGTGTTGCCCTGTCTCTGAAATAAGTACTGCCCCTATCCTGACGCCTTTGATATTGGCAGCCCCATAAAAGAACAGTTTTCATCCTGGCTTCTCCACTTGTTCTAACTCCTCAACATGCATTGTCTCTTCATCAGGGAAGTATGTCTTCAACGGTTCATATTCATCATCAACTGGGTTCTCGGCTAGATGATCAGCCACCGCTTGTGCCTTTATTGCGGTCCGGGTCATGTAGACAATATCAAATTCTATGAGCAAGATTTGCCACTTTACGAGCCTCCATGTGGGCATGGGCTTCTAAAAAATGTAATTCAATGGGTCCAACCGAGAGATGAGATAGGCGGTATATCATAACAAGTAATGTTTCAATTTCTGCTTTGCCCAGGTTAAAGCACAACACGTCCTCTCAATCTGAGTGTACTTCACCTCATAAGATGTGAACTTCTTGATGAGGTAGTAAATCGCCTGCTCTTTATTTCATATGACATCATGCTGCCCCAGTACACAGCCAAAAGAGTTATCCAAAACTGTCAAATAAAGGATCAAGGGTCTTCCCGGCTCCGGCGGGACCAATTACAGGTGGACTGGACAAATACTCCTTAATTTTGTCAAATGCTGCCTGATATTCATCCGTCCATCTGACAGCAGCATCTTTCTTTAGCAGCTTAAAGATGGGCTCGCAAGTTGTTGTGAGCTGGGCAATGAACTTGCTGATATAATTCAACCTGCCAAGCAAACTCATCACCTCTTTCTTGCTCCTTGGCAACGGTAGCTCCTGAATGGCTTTAATCTTGGACGGGTCTAGCTCGATACCACATTGACTTACCACAAACTCCAACAACTTCCCCGACGGAACTCCAAATGCACACTTCGCTGGATTAAGTTTGAGGTTGTACCTGCGGAGCCTCTGGAAAAACTTCCTCAGGTCCTTGACATGGTCACATTGCTCCCTTTACTTTATGATCATGTCGTCTACATATACTTCAATTTCCCGATGTATCATGTCATGGAACATGGTGGTCATCGCCCTCATATATGTTGCCCCTGCATTCTTCAACCCAAATGGCATGAACCTATAATAATACGTCCCCCAAGTTGTGGTGAATGCCGTCTTTTCCGCATCTTCCTCATCCATCAAAATCTGGTGATAGCCCGCGTAACAATCCACGAAGGAGCCAATCGCATGTTTATCACAATTTTCAATCAATATGTGAATGTTTGGCAGTGGAAAGTTGTCTTTTGGACTCGCTTTATTGAGATCACGGTAATAACCGCACACCCTGGTCTTTCCAACCTTCTTTGGCACAGGCACAACATTAGCTAACCAAGTGGGATACCGCGTGACCCGGATGACCTTCGCATCAAACTGCTTGGTGACCTCCTCTTTGATTTTCACACTGATATCTGTTTTAAATTTCCTCAACTTCTACTTGACAGGAGGGCATGCTGGGTAGGTGGGCAATTTGTGGACCACCAAATCGGTACTTAAACTCGGCATATCGTTATATGACCCCGCAAAAACATCTTTGTACTCAAGCAACGCTTTGATTATCTCTTCTTTGAGCAGGGGTTCCAAATGGACACTTATTTTTGTTTCCCATACATTCTCCTGATCCCCTAAATTGATTACCTCTGTGTTATTCAGATTAGGTTTAGGTTTTTCTTCAAATTGGATTAATTCTTTAATGCTTTCTTCAAAGGCTTCCTCATCATCATATTCTACCTCGTCATCACACTCAATTTCTTGTATTATTATTTCGGAGTTAGATTGGTAATCAAGACTAGGCCGAAGACTCCTCATGCATGACACATCAGTGAAACCAGCATAAAAGGGACTGTACAAGAAAGAAAAGAAAGATAAAATAAAGGCTATCAGGAATGAAAGAGGAAGGAAATTGCATTTCATTAAAATTGTAAGATAACAAGGTTTAACTCATCCAAACGGGCGGAACATAGCATCCGAATTACAACCTTTAACCCAGGTTAAACTGAAAGGAAAATCAAAACTAACTACCAAGACTCCCTCCAAGTAGGAAAAGGAGTAGCTTCCCAATTATTAAGATTTTCATGGGGCCCCACGAACTGCACATTTTCCTTACTTGGACCTTCTCCTGCCTCCAGCACATTCACCTCATCAAATAGCTTTTCAAACCTCTCGATCAGCTCCTTGTCGGGTTCCACCATCATAGAATTAGGCATTGCCGTTGCTGGGCATCTCTTAGTACCAGGCCGGAAAAAGGAACGGGAAAGGCGGGGGATGGGTTTTGGAAGGGTCCAGGCTCTCTTTTTCATCTTCTTAGCTCGCCTTAGGTCAGCAACAGTGGGCTTGAAGCCTAAACCAAAAGTATCTAGGTTTTCAGGAAGAGATACTGGTTGTATGATTCCTTGCAACGAAGCACCCAAGCCTTTTCCAGGTAAGAATCAATTCTTATGATTTCTGAAGCCACCATGACAGATGCAGCAGCTACCCTGGGCACCAAAATACACTCTCCTTCCGGGATTTTTTCAACTGATACTGTACCCAAGACTTGGTAAACCCATGGACCTTTGTCATCCTCAGCTTCGTCGAAAGGCATAATGGCATTACACGAACTTTCTTCCCCATGCACCACGATTTCCTGCCGGTCCCACTAGAATTTGACCATCTAATGCAAGGTAGACGGCACTGCTTTTGCTGCATGAATCCAAGGTCGGCCTAACAAGAGATTGTAAAAAACAGCCACGTCAAGCACTTGGAACTCCATAGTAAATCCGACTGGTCCTATCGTCAGTTCCAACACAATATCCCCGACTATGTCCGTTCCTCCTCCATCAAATCCCCGCACGTAAATACTATTCTTGTGGATCCTCTCATTGTCCACTTTTAACTTTTCCAGGGTGGATAGAGGGTAGATGTTTGCACTGGACCCGTTGTCAATCAGCACCCGAGTAACCACAGGGTCTTCACATTTTACTGTGAGTTAGAGTGCTCTATTATGCTCAGTGCCCTCCAAAGGCAGCTCATCATTAGAAAATGTAACCCTGTTGACCTCGAAAATCTTATTTGCTATTTTCTCCAGATGATTCACAGAAATCTTATCAGGAACATGGGCTTCATTTAGAATCTTCATCAACGCCCTGCGGTGCTCGTCCGAATGGATCAATAGAGATAGCAATGAGATATGTGCCGGAGTCTTTCTCAACTGTTCTACAGTGGAATAATCTTCTGCCTTCATCTTTTTCAAGAATTCTTCTGCTTCTTCTTCAGTTACGGCCCTCTTTACTGGTGCTTGATTATCTTTGGCTGCTTTAGCTTTTCTCAGTTCCTCAGGGGCAAAGCATCTCCCTGAACGAGTAAGCCCATCGGTTTCACAAACTTCTTCTTTAACTTCCTTCCCTTTGTACGTCACAGTCACTCGACCGTAATTCCATCGGATGGCCTTTTCACTGAGTCACTAGATTAATGATAACCGGCTCTGTGTGAGCCCCTTTTATGATTACAACGGGCTTGACAACTGCTCCCGGTACCATCACTTTGACTGGTTCTTGTTTTACTGCATCACTATTCAACGGCTCCTTCTTTATCACCCCCATCGGTTTTCTGACTGTCTCTCCTTCCTTGATCAATTCTCTCCCCCTGGTTGGTTTCTCATGTGACCTATCTTCACTGGCCTTGATCATCATTACAGTTTGTGAAGGCTTCTTATAGTCCCCCTTGATCATCATTACAGTTTGTGAAGGCTTCTTATAGTCCCCATTTTGCACTAAATCATATCGGTCTCGTGATGGGCTGGCAATGGATTCTGAGTGTTAGGTGTCTTTGGAGCCTGTACCTTAATTCGGCGGGTATCAATGATCTCCTAGATGGCCGTTTTCAAATGCCAGCATTTCTCTGTATCATGCCCTGGGGCACCCGAGCAATACTCGCAACTCACCGAGTGGTCCAGGTTCCTTGGGGGAGGATTTTGCACTTTGGGTTCAATCCGACTTAACATGCCCAATTGTCTCAATCTGTGGTATAAGTTGGTGTAGGACTCTCCCAACGGAGTGAAAGTTTTCTTCTTCTACAGCCTATCATTTTTAGAATAGGGTTGGGTCAAAAATCGGGTCCGGTGGGGTTTTTGAAGGCTCTCGGGGGTAGGTGTGGTTGGGGGTATGTTTGGGCATGGTGGATAGAGAAATGGCAGACGGGAGGCGGGTAATAGTGTTGTGGCGGGCCATATGGGTTGTGTGGGTATGTTTGGGGATGAGGTCGTGGTTGGTGATAATATGGTGATTGACCGCTGGACCAAGCTCTTGATTCCACTACTGTAACATCTTCTTTCTTTTTCTTTCCCAATGCCCCTCCGTGCCACTCTGGGTAGCCTGGGTAGTTGCTTTAATCGCCGAATATCTCATAATTTTGTTAGACTTGAGACCCTCGTCCACCATACTTCCCATTTTCACTACCTCATTAAAAGTTTTTCCAACTGCCAATACCAGATGACCATAGTAGGTAGGCTCCAAAGCCTGCAGAAAATAATCGACCATCTCACTTTCTTTCATTGGAGGATCAACTCTTGCGGCCTGTTCTCTCCACCGAAAATCGTACTCTCTGAAACTTTCCCCCGGCTTCTTCTCAATTTTGGTCAATGATAGACAGTCTGGGACAATCTCAAGATTATATTGAAAATGGCCTGCAAATGCCTAGGCCAAATCATCTTAGGTATGTACCATCGAGAATGATCTTGCCGCGTGTACCATTCCAAAGTAGCACCACTGAGACTTTGACTAAAGTATGCCATTAATAACTCATCCCTTCCCCCAGCGCCTCTCATCTTACTGCAAAATCCCCTCAAATGGGCTACTGGGTCACCATGTCCGTTATACAGATCAAACTTGGGTAATTTGAATCCCGCAGGCAACTGGACGTCAGAAAACAAGCACAAATCCTTATAGGCCGCACTGACTTGTCCTCCTAGACCCTGCATATTTCTGAACGATTGCTCTAAGCTTTTCACCTTTCGTATCATCTCCTCCTGCTCAGGGTTTTTGGGAGGCTTCTCTTCTTCAGCTGAGGTATCAAGACGGGAAATGTAAGGGTATGGTTCTGGAGGTTTGAAGGTGGGTTCATGTGGGTAATAGTGGTTTTCCTGGGTTTGGAATAAGGGCTCACTAGACGATCTGTGTAATGCTGCGGGTGGAGGAGCAATAAACACAGGAGTAGTTGGTGGTGGAGGGCATGGGATTTGTTTGGGTGGTGGAGGTAGTGGTGTTTGGGAAGTAGTTGCGTAGTATTGCTGGTAGGTAGGGTAGGCTGGAGAGGAATTCACTATGGGAGGATCTTGTGGCTGAGCTAATGGTGAGATATAGGCAGGGTTAGCAGGGTAGGTTGGTAGTGGGTGTCCCTTTGCCCAAGCCTGGTACATTTCGGCCATCTGTTGCTTCAATTTATACATCTCCTCTTTCATGGCATTGACATCCACTACCTCTTCTTCCCTAGACGGGTCGGCAATGCTTCCTTCTAACTCTTGGCTGACCGTTTTTGATGTGTCCTTAAAGGGAGTGTTATATGAGTGGGTTGCCAGAATGCCAGTCAACTTAACCACTTGCCTGGACTCATCATCAAAAACAACGTTGTTAGCGGTTAGGGCATTAACAAATAGATAACCGCACATTTGGGGTATAATGCACCTAGGTAGTTAGCGGTTTCTATTATGCATTTGCTCGACTGCGTGCGTCATCCCGTCTTTTCCCTTATCTCAAATTGTAAACTTTCTCTTTCTTTGTTTTTCTTTTTCCTGTTTCCTCTTTTGACTCTTGCCTTTGTCTTCTCCTGTTCCTATTTTCTCCTTTTCTCCACTTTTCCTTTTCTTTCTTATTTTTCCGCTCTTTTCTTTTTACCTTTTCATTGTTTTTCCTCCCTTTTATTTCTCCCTTCCTTTGGTTATGGTCGAATCCTATGGAGATTGCCTACGTATCATGACCCCACATGAATCAGATCTTTGCGTAGTTCTGAAAATAAGTGCAAAATTAGATGCAAGAAATAAAGAAATAATTTTTGAGAATTTTCCAATTTTCATTAATGACAACTGAGATTACAAAAACTACTAGACTATTTGTTTTTTTCTTTTTTTTTAAAAGGAAAATACAGAACAGACTCAAAAACGAAATACAGACTCGACTAATCTAGGAGTACATCAAAATTTCAAATCCTAGGGCCTACGGGGCATCATTCGGCATCGCCACGGGCCTGCGCGCAAGACCCCTCTGCAATTGCTCCAAATCATGCATGACCTGTCGAACAAATATCATCACTGACGCAAAGAAAGTGGTATGACCCATTCGTTCACCGTCCTGGCACCTCTTGAAAATATAGTGGGCAATGTTTCTGATCCTTTCCTTGATTCGGCCCTTTTCTTGGAGGAGTCGGCTTATTTCATGGGTACGAGCCTCTAGCGCATGAGAGTCCTGGAAGTGCAGGTCTTGTAGCAATTTTATTTCCTTTTCCATCTTGGCAATTAACCCATAGTACTGGTCCCTCTCGGCTTGGAATTCTTTATCCCGCTAGGCTGTCTTTTCTTCTATAGTATTCATTTTTCTCTTGATTTTGGCAATGGTCCCCTCATTTTTTTCTCCTCATTTGTTGCACAAATTGGTCTCTTTCTTCAGTCTTCTTAGCCCACTGTGCCCGAAGCCCTGCCATGTTTCCCTCGGATTTTTTAATTCTTCTTGGCAATACGAGATTTGTCTCTTTAACCCTTTGATCAACCTTTCATCAGATAGACTTCTTTCTTGGTTCCTGGCATCTATTTTCATTTGCTTAATTTGGGATTTGAGTGCTTCATTCTCCTGAGCTAATTTCTTTTTATCACCCTCGTCGGTTGTAGCATGTACACTCTTGTCAAATTAGAGGTCCCGGACCTGTTGCTCCAACTGTCCTATTCTAGCTCGGTACTCCTTTTCCCTTGCTTGCCAATCCCATTTAACCTGGACCCCATCGGTAAATTGCTGCACGTGCGGTCTTTTAGCGGGTCTCTCTGGGATTTGAAATCTTTTCCCAAACTACGTCAGATACTTGGGATCTATCTCGCCTCTAGCTTGGTCCGGTATTATGGTTTTAGGCTCGAGGAACCGGCACTCATTCCATATCTTTCAGATCCTGCCTTCTGGAAATCCAGCCTTCGGGCCTAACTTAATGACTTTCTCACTCAGGTCTTCATCATTGTGCACTGTCTGGAATCTCCCAAGTTGTCGCAAAACCCGGTAAGGAGCGTAAGGCTGTATGCTTCGGATACCTATCAAAAGAATATAGGAGACCTTTGCTGATGTGCATACAGCTTCAGTAGCAAGGAGCCACCCATAAGCCCATTCAACTTTATATGCGGTTAGGGATCTTAAGCATGACGACCAGGCCTCAGTACCTTCAGGGAACTCAATACCAGTCATCTTAGTCCCGAACTCTGCAATAAAACTCAACCCAGTTAAACCGTAGTTCATATAGCTTGTGCGGTGATAGAGGTGTTCTTGCATCCACAACTATAGGAGCAAATTGCAACCTTGAAAGAATTTCCCGCCTTCCCGACATTTGGTCAAAGCTCAGTACATTTCTGCTATGATCAGAGGAACCCCTATGCTAGTAGGTTTTTTCATGGCAACATATAGAATCTCTACAAGGCCGAGGACTATGTGATCATCTTCTCTCAGACAAACCACCACTCCCAGAAAGGCTACCATAAAGGCAAATTCCCGTCGGGCTTCCCATTTGTCTTTATTTACGGCATGTGTCAAGCCGGTGTTGGGCTCCTCGAAACCTTTTGGGTTACCATACCGATGATATAGGAAATGCAATGTACAACACCCTTCCACCAGATGCGGGTCCTGAATATCCCGGCTGATGTTCAGCAAATCCAAAAACCTATGAAGGGTTACCGGTCGTGGGGCCAGTGGGTATCTACCTCGAAGGTTCCCGTTGAGACCCGCGTATCCCGCAATCTCTTCTAATGTAGGTGTGAGTTCAAAATCTGAAAACCGGAATACATTACGGGTCGGGTCCCAAAATGGTATTAGTGCCTCAATGATATCCTTCCTCGGTTTGATGTTTAGTAAATCAACTAAGCCGCCCAAAATCTTGACTACAGTCTCTACGCTTCCTTTTCCTAGATCATGCCACCAGATATGGAGTCTCAAGTGGATCTCACTCAGGACTGAGAAGGTTTCGATGTTACTTGAAGTCATCCTGCACATTTATTTGAAAAAGATTTATTTTGAAAACTGGCTATTTTAGCAAAACAATTCTTTATTTAGAAATCAAGGACTTGGTTTTGCGAATACGGCCCTTCAGCACTTCTGGGAGGAATATTTTAAGGCTGTGCTCACAAACCATTAAAATGACTCAGGGTGGCTGCTCTTGCAAAACGGCCTTCCGGCATCCTTTGGGGACATTCGGCTTATTTAGGCAAGAATGGCATCACCCGACTTATTGGATACAAATTAAAATTTCGGTATTTTGGCTATTTGCAAAGGGGTGGTTGGACCCGATGAGGGTTGCCTACGTATCTCACATCCGGTGAGAATCAAACCAGCGTAGTTCGGGCAAACTCGCCAAAATCAAAGCTATTTGTACACAAATTTTTCTTTTTTGTTTTGTCCTGTTTTTTCATTTTTCAAAAATCCGGCAGCATTTCGGTACTACTTGGGCATTAGGTTTCTCAAACAAATAATTATCCTCACACTGCTATTTTTTTATAATTTTCACTCATTATATACAAGCCGGTCAACATGCAAAACCGAGCAAATAAATGCACAAGTAGCACGTAAGATGCATCAGAATGGTCATTTCAATTCAGGTCACCTGTCCTAGACGGACTTAACCCCTGTGTTGAGTCCCCTAAGTCAAATGCATATGATGCAAAAAAGAGTCCTACTAGGGATCCGGTATGAGGTTATTGTTCTACTAGGTTTAAACCTTTGGTTTATTGGTCTAGACCTGGCTTACCCGAGTGGACAACTCGAGCCGAGGGGGAGGCAGCGTACCAGGGATACAGAAGCTCCGCCGGCTTTGCAACTTATCCAAACCTCATTCTAAATAGGGAAAGACTCTAAATAGAAGAGAATCTACACAAAGTGCACCCTTCTCCATGATGTAGAAGACTCAGAAAGAGGAAGGGATTCGCGATGGTTTATATACAATTCAACAAATATCAAAGCGGTAAAACATTTAGCACATTTAGCATGGAACATGTCGCAAAATCAAATAAAGCCAAATATAACAATTAAACTAAGCTCCAATTCTGAACCCTGAACCAAAGGTTCTGGGTTCTTTTCCTCAGCGAAGCTGCCAGAGCTGTCACACCTCCTTTTTCGCTACTACACCCCGCGAAGGGTATATTTAAAAGAGTTTTTCCAATTAAAGGACAATCAAAATGGGATTCGTTTATTAAGAGATTTAGAGTCGCCACTTGGGAGATTTATGGTGTCCCAAGTCACTGGTTTGAATCCCAAATTGAGGAAAGGGTTTGACTCTGTATTATAGTCGCGAACCAGAAATTCGGGTAAGGAATTCTGTTAACCCGGGAGAAGGGGTTCGGCAATCTCGAGTTCTGTGATTCTGGCACGGTCGCTCAACTGCTATATTTGGCAAAAATCTGATTTTAATACATGATAAACCTATAGTGCAATTTTAGAATTATTAACCGCTTTTAGTCGATTATTAAGAAAGTGAACGTTGTTTAAGAACGTGTTTTTGGATCACGTCACATGAAATGCACTCTGATCATAGACACATTCTTATTCAACGTTTTGGGGATTTGGATTTGGGTCGCATGAACTGCGCACCCATATTTAAGAAGCTAAAATTATTAAAAATGCGCCTAAAGTGACTAACGCATTATTATCTTTGCGGGAGGCCGTGAAATTCACTAAACGGCCCATCCGAATTCTGAGTATTTTCAATTGAGCATTTAATGAGGGCCCCACAATTTATGTATTTTGTTTGGCGAGGCTCGTCTCATGATTATTTAAAAGGCAAGTCCTAAAGTAAACTATGATTTTCTATTTTTATTGGTCTTTAATAATAAATAAAAAAAATCCTAGCTAATTGATGTTATAACATTCGGGTCCCAAGTTCAAGTTCGGATTCAAACAAAAGGAATAGACCTCTTAATTTGAACTCGCTACTTAACCCGAGAACCTAATGTTACAAATTAGAACTGATGAACTTAAGGGAATTTATCCCCCTGCACACTTGGGCTTCACATTTAGCCCAGCTTGCATTAACATGAAATAGCCCTGCGAGTTGGGCTTTCTTAGCATCCAGCCCAATCTGAGACAAGTGAGTTTGACTTCCATTGAGTTGTTGGGTCAAACCATTGGGCCCAGATTTATTCGAGGGGTGTGATTTTGGTTTGCTTTGGCTCAGTATTGATCCTAAGAACTTAATTCTTAAACCTGCAGCTATTCGAATTTAATGGATTGTTGAACAATGATATTGTAATAACAGCAGACCATATATTCAGGGTATCCTATCATGCTTTTCAAATAAATCCTAATTAACATGCAACATGTATGAAGAATGGCCTAACGTCTTATGATTTACCAAACAGGATTCAACATAAGATTTTCAAAGTTGAAACTAAATATACTATATTGAAGCTCTTTGGTAATGCAATTATTACAATTCTAACCAGCATCAATGCTATTAACAGATAAACGGAGCACACGTGACAATTATCCCCTATACTCAACCATAATTCATAACTAAACTTAAGCTAAGCAAAGTCTACTTAATACTATTGAAACCTGTTACACTAGACTAACATTAGAAAGCTACACAATTATAATTCAATGGTTTATTACAAATCAAAAGTCCAAGGCAGTCCGATCATTACATAATGCAATGTCTAACATATAGGAATGTCTTATACATGTAATTTAAGAAAATGCAATCCTAATTAGCTCCGTATTCTGTAACTACACAAGATTTGCATAGGACAGCATAGTAATAATATGAGAAAGGCTGGAACACATTCTTCATTACTTCAAATTTGATTACATTTCAACAGTGGATCCTAAGTTATAGGCCAAGGAAATACTTGGATTAAATGAACAGAAGAAACAGGAGTAAGTCAGCAGCAGTTTAATGAACTAGAAGAAGATAGCATGTCACCACAGCTTAAATCCAGTCTCAAACCCAGGTTCAAATTGCACACGAAATCCAGCAATCCATACACCCAACAAATACACCAAAATTTGACTCAAACGACCCAGATTTAACTCGGAATTGAAGCCAAACCACTTTTGAAGTTTCAGTAATTCAGGTTCAAACTTGGAACTAAAATCAATGCCAAAAACTCCAATTAATCCAAAAAAATGCAATGAAACAGTGCTTCTTTTGATTTTTGATTGTATTTTCTCTTTGTTTTTTTGGATTTTTGGGCAAAATCCAAGATCTAAAGAAGGGGATTTGAACTTCTAAGGATTTGAAATTCAAATTTTAGGCTGAGGTTTGCAGAGAGGACTTTGGGGTGGGGTAATTTTTGGGGTTTCAAAACTTGTCCATTAAGGCACTTAGGCATGCCTTTTATAGGCAAAGATGAGGGCAGACCCTTAATTTCTGTTTACAGTCTCAATCCCTATTTATTTTTTATTTAGTCCTTTACTTCCTAACTTGTTACCCAATTTACACCCCTAAGTTGTAAAAGTATGCAGCAAAGTCCTATTCTAGAAGAGTCTAAGCTATTCTAGTGTGATCTACAGCATTCCTGTCCCACTCTAATTACCCAAATACCCTTGAACCCCCTGAAATTATTCACCCAAGTCACAATTAACCTACCTATTTGATTGAACTATGGTTGACTGACCCCATTCCCTTTACCCATGATTAACTATCAGCTAAACAAGCTAAACTAAACCTATTAGCCTAATTAAAACTAAACACTAATTACTGACTAAGATAATGTTGATCAATTAACTAATACAGCATTAATATTTAACAAAACAAAACCAAACAATGCCCAAGCAATATCAATAATCAGACTATCAAGACTAAGAAAACAAACTTCAGAATACAATATCAGACTAATGGACTTAAATCATACATGAAGGAAATCTAAACAAAACTGGGAAAAGAATGTAAGCTAATGTGCCTGAACCTAATTTCACGGAATTCAAATCAAAACTAATATTAACGCACGAACAAATTGTTATTATGGATTAAAAGAAAAGTAAACAAATAAAAAAAATCCTCATATTGAACATTGATTCAGGCTAATTAACAGAAAAAATGAGAAAAATGCAACCAAATCCTAAATTGACTAATCGAGAAGAGATTATCAATTAATGGAAGGAAAATAATGGAGAAGGACCAAGAATACCTTACCTGTGGAGTTCGGAACGGAGACTGGAAACTCTATTCGAGCATGAGAATAACATAATCGTTTGTCCTTTATCAAATAACAAATGAAAATGTTATCTCGTGACTCGAATCTAATATTGGACTCAGGAAATTGGCAAAAATCGAGAAAACTAGAATTTTAGGGTTCTACCTTCTGAGGTTCGAGATTCGAGCAGATTTGGATACATTCGAAGGTTAAAACCCATGGATTCGTGATGAGAGAGGTCTGAGGATTATCCGTTATCAATTTGGGCGAATTTGGATGAATTAGGGTTTTCATCGGATTTTCGATCTAATATTCGAGAAGTTGGGTCATGATTTGAGGGAGATGAGTGTGGGGGTTGAAGGAGGAGGGGAAGGGGAGCTTGTGGTGAAATTTTGGGGTCGTTCGGAGCTTTGCCACCGGCGGAGGCGATTTCCGCCCGGCGGCAGACGGTGGAAGGTGGTGGGAGACGGCGGGTTGAGTTTGTACGAGGAAGATGACTCGTGTCTCTAATATTTATTAAGAGATTATTACATTTTTATGTAATTTCTCTGAATGAACTTGGACCGTTGATCATGGGGAACGGACGGATAGGATGGGTGTGACGACCCGATTTGTCGTCACGTGAATTACTGCCCTATTTCCCCTTTTTTGTGTGCTTCATGTTTCTATATCAGTATTAGAGTCTATCAGGTGAATTTGGGTCGATTCTAGTTGAAAATAAGGCATATAACCTCTTAGAATGGAGTTTGTTTCAGAAAAGTCAACCGGACATTGACTTGTGATTTAGAGGGCTCGGAATCTAATTCTGATGGTTCGGTTAGCTTTGGGGGATGATTTGTGACTTAGGAGAGCGATCGGAATCGAATTTGGAGGTCTGGTGTAGAAATAGGCTTGAATTGGTGAAGTTGGAATTTTGGCGAATTCCGGTCGATAGGTGAGATTTTGATCCGAGGGTCAGAATAGAATTCCGAGAGTTGCAGTAGCTTCGTTAGGTGATTTTGGATATGTATGCAAATTTTCAGGTCATTCGGACGTTGTTTGGTTGGGTTTTTGATGGAATATAGGTTTCGGAAGTTTTAGTTGAAACTTAGGCTTGAATCCGCCTTGATTTGATGATGTTTGCATTTAATGATGTGTTTTTATGATTGGAACAAGTTTGTATCGTGTTTTGAAGTAGGTTGGTGGTTTTGGTTGAGGTCCCGGGGGCCTCGGGGGTGATCCCGGGGGTCAAACAGATCATTGTTGATGAAGAAAAGGAGCAGATTTGCTGTCATGAAATTGCAGGTATTTAAGGCATCGCGTTCGCGTGGGTGATGAACGCGAACGCGTAGAAGGAAAATGAAGGTCTGAGGATTTGGCCTACGCATTCGCGAAGGGTGTGATGCGAACGTGTAGGGGAAGAAATCAGAGGCACGCGTTCGCGAGAGTGATCACGCGTTCGCGAAGAGGAAAAATGGGAGGCTGTGATGCTGGCCTTCGCGGACGCGATGAGGGAGTCGCGAACGCGAAGTTGTGGGTCAAGGTTCTACACGAACGCGTAAGAGTGATTGCGAATGCGTAGAAGGAAGTATGGGCCTGGGGACATTTGGCCTATGCGAACGCGAGGCATGCTACGCGAACGCGAAGGGCCTGGAGATTGGCCTTCGCGAATGCGAGGCATGCTACGCGAACGCGGTGAAGGATTTTTAGCTGGGCAGAAGGGTTTTAAGTGATAATTCAGTATTCAGTCGTGAGCCCTCATTATTTTCCTCCATTTTTACACCACTTTGAGTGCTAAGCGATAGAATTTGAAGGGGATTTCATCGGGAAGTAATTGGAGCTAAGTCTCGTGGTCTTAATACGTCATTTAATCAAAGAATCTTCCATTAATTCTCTGAATTTGAGTATAAATTGAAGAAGTTAGGCCTTGGATTTTTTCTATGTAAAGATTGGGATTTGGTGGCCCATTTGAACTCTGATTTTGAAAAATTTTATATGTACGGACTCGTGGCGAGACGAGGATTCCGAAAATGTGAATTTCGTAATTTTTCGAGAAGCGGGCCCGAGGCTCGGGTTTTGGCGACTTCGTGTTTTTGGGTGTTTTTCGAGTCATTTCAATTGGATTATGTTCCATTAGCCTATTTTGATGTATTCTTATTGGTTTTGATCAGATTTGGTACTCGAGGAGGTCGATTTGCGAGGGAAGCACAAGGCGAGCTAGGATTTTTAGCCGGTTCGAGGTGAGTGGTAGTCATGAATGATATACTGAGGGTTTGAAACCCCGTATTGTCACTATACGGTGCTATGTTGAGATGAAACACACGTCATGTGATGAGCGTGGTGATATTGTGACTGGAGATTCGGACTTAGTCCATCCCGATTGATGGTTTACTGTACTTATTGACTGAGACTGAGCTTATATCCGAATATTTGGGCTAGTTGCCATGTTTATGGCCTTGTGCCGATCTGTAGAACCTTAGGGAAGCCTGTGGAGCTAAATGACCCCTATACCTGTTGAACACATACTCTCAGTCGTACTCTTAACTATAAAACATAATATGAATCGGTATTAGCAAATTGCACTCTAAATGAGAAATACCTAGGGTTGAATACCCTGCTTAAACTGAGTGGGCCCGAGAAGCCAAGTCTATAATGACTGAGAGGTGTCGAGGACCCATAGCGAGGTATTTGATATATACCGGATCGGGCTGCACGCCGCAGCAGTATATACATATTCATATATTGGATCGGACTG
>MU665068.1:113920-127601 GCA_026770625.1 Nicotiana glauca
GATGTTTAGAGGCTCAGACTTGTGACGCCAGATCTTGTTGGGCTGTTATTTCAGTTGTTTTGCTTTCCGCACTCTTATCATTATTATGAAATCAGGATATTTTACCTAAATTGGAAAATTTTCGAAATAATAATTGGATTGGTTAACGGGTAATGGTCGGGCTTGCCTAGCAATGTGTTGGGCGCCATCACGACCGGGGTTTGGGTCGTGACAATGGGTTGATGCCAAAACCGGATTGGGTCGGGGCTTGGGCTTGGACGGGATGGGATACGTGAGGGCATAATTTGGGCCTGGCAGAAATTTGACTAGAAATGGCTCAATTCCGGGCATTATTAAGGCAACCCCTTTTTATGTGCTTTCTTTTGTTTTTCTTCTTTTTTTTTTTTAATTTTGTTTTCTTTTCTCTTTTTCTTATTTTGTATTTATATATTTTTTTGATTTTGTTAAAATGACAAATTAAAAGTCAAAGACCAAATTGACTCTAAAATTATACTATTTAATTTCTAATTTCCCTAATTCCTAATTTAAATGCAAACTAGGACAAATTAAAATTATAAATTCGAAAAGGACCATTTTTGTTATTTTTCTTTATATTTTATTTTTAAAACAACTTAACTACTAATTAATCCTAAAATATGAAATTAAATCCTAAATGCAAATGTCAAGAGTATTTTTTTTAATTTTCCATATGAATTAAAATGCACAAATAAAATGCAACAATTAATAAAAAAATAACACAGAATTCACAAAAGTATCAAATAATAAAGAAAATTATTTTGTTTGAATTTTTAAGAATAATTCATTTAGGGAAAAAATTATGTGCTCACACGATACGTATTCACTTTTTCTTAAACGAAACAGCTTTTATACAGTCGATCAGCTTTTCAGACCGATAAGGCAACAAACAAAACTTAGCCTTGTACTGCGTTATACATATTCACTTTTTCTAAAACGAAACAACTTTGTCTTGTTTTATCCTTTAATAATTTTTTATTTTCATGTATGTTGCTTTAGTAATGGTTGTTGTGCTTTTTTATCTTCGAATGTTACGTTTTGAAACACATAATTTTCATATTGGTCTTCATTACTAATTCAAAAGGTCATGTTAAAAAATAACATGTAACAAGACTGCGGAACGTAATTTTATTTGATAGATATTGTAACATAAACAAGTACAGACACTTATTAGAAAAAATATTGCAAAAATAAAATACTAGGTGTATCCTTGATAGTTGGGTACATTAGACGAACTTGCACCAGGAGTTGGATTACCACCGTCACCCAGACCAACTGAAGGACATTTACGATGGTCGTGTCCTGTTTGCGAGCATACGCCACATTTACGTGCATAAACGGTATCACCAACATCCATTTGGTTCTGTATACGCATTCTCTTTTGCACTTCCAGCTTGCTCAAATAGTCCTTATTACACAGTATTTTAAATGGTTCTGGCGGCCAATAATGCTCAGCACCCAATTGCTGCAACTACCCACTATATATGTTTACGTATGTAGCAACATTGTATTGCCTATCAACATAGTTGATTGCCCCTAAACCAACTTGTTGAAAGCACTTAATGGCATGTGCGCACGGCATGTGGTAGATGGTCCATTTACCACATGAACACAACCTGATGGCTTTATTCACGATTTGTAGATTATTCCCTCGGTGTCCGTGGATAGCGGTGCAAACTTCAAAAATATCTCGGTCGTGATCACACTGTAAATATGAATACCGATGTGCTCACCTCCTATATTTCTCAAATCTTCTCATCGGTATTGTCATAAATTGAACACCCATGTCCATCAATTTCGATGCAGCTCTATGCCTCTCAACAAACCTCTCTGCAATCTGTTTGAATGTCATTCGGACCATGGCAGTTACATGTAATCCATGTGCAGACTTCAATAAGCCGTTGAATGACTCCGACACATTTGTAGTCAGGGCTCCCCATCGTCTTCCACCATCAGTATGTTGAATCCACTTGTGGAGCTCATATCTCATCAACCAATTATAGGCTATTTCGTCTAACTGTCAGATCGCTTCCATGCACCTGGTGGATTTGCACTATTGTGTGCGGTTGCAGCTATCCACATTAAATCATACAAGGCCTTTTCTATATATTTCTTCTGGAAATTGGCCTTCAGGTGCCTCATACAATAACAATGGTATGCATAGGGTTGCTGCCATTCAGGAAAACGTTCTATAGAACTTAATATACCACCATGACGATCAGATATTAGACAGATACCTGAATGTTATTTGACAACATGCTGCTTCAAGTGGTTAAAAATAGCATCCTCTTCTCTTCGCTTTCATTGGCACATATGGCAAAAGCTAGCAAAAATATTTATCCATTGGCATCTACTGCAACTGTGATCAAAAGCTTAATATCATACTTTCCATAAACATGAGTATCGTCTATGGAAATTACCGGACCACAATGCGTAAAACCATCAATTGCTAGTTTAAATGACCAGAACATATAGTTGAAAATATATTTTGGTATTCCTGGACTCCGTGCATGCTTTGAGTCAACAACAATCCCGGGGTTAAAGTGTTTCAGTGCGGCCATGTACCTGGGTAGAGATGAAAATGACTTATCCCAGTCACCATAAATAATTTTAAATACACGTTTGCACTTGAGATATGCCTTTCTTTTGGTTATAGTACACCCATATTCCTAGTGGACGGATGTAATACACTCTTTGATCATGTACTTAAAGGACACTTCCAAGTATGGAATCAAGACAAGAGAAATAAAGTCTACATCTAAGTTGAAGTGATTCTGATTGAATGTGTCCATTTCACATCTATGGGTGCCAATATATTTACCAACTTTCCACAGCCCTATTTCCTTCTTGATAGCACGCAACATCCTGTTACAACCCATAAACTGTCTACGACATACAGGCTTATATACCTCCGGAGCTGACTCCCTTACCATCATCTCACGGTACTCTCTTATCTTGTACATTTTTACAGCCCTGGTTAATCGAGCTTTATTGGGAAAATACATGCCATTTGCCAGCACTGTTGGTCTAGACTCATCCCACATTGCTGACCGAAATTCGTCAGCATCCCTTGTGAGGGCCTTCACATCTGGCATACTTGGCAAATTATCAAGGTAGGGAATATTCTGCTTATGAAATGGCACGTAGGACTCATATACTCTTGGTCTAACGGGAGGTGGAGGAGTATGCTCCCTCGTCAGCTCGGGGTCGACATTCCCTCCCTCCTTATCATCACCCTCTTCAGGGAAGGGTGTGTCATCTCCAGACTCATCGGCATTGTTGTCATAATCACCATTATCTTCTTGACTGTGCCCATCTACCAAATCACGAGTAAATACGTCATCTACGAGCAACTGAGTGATGTTAGGAGCATCAAGTTGCTCGTTTCTACTGCACAAAAAGAACAAAATGATAAGCTACTCAAATTGATAAATATTCTACATATAGTTATATCACTTCACTTAAAAGTCGTACTGCGTTGACATTCCATGATGCATAGTTTTCTATTGGTGATGACTCCCCGATGGACCACCATGATCCAACACGCCAGAACTAAGAATATTCCAACTGGGCGTGGGGTCATAACTTGTAAAATTCATATATGGACGGTACCCCCTATGGAAAATATGAGTCTTAATACAAATTCAATTCAAAAAAAAATAAACATCATAAGAGAAAGGCAAATTAAAGTTTACAGTCGTCTTGTGGATTATGTAAAGTAGGAGAGAAATTATTTACTCGGTGCTCATTTGCCGGCGGTGATAAGTTTAAATGAAGGCAGACTCTTTCATCCGGTACCTGACCGGCAAAAACTGCTCCAGAATTTATGGGGGTTTTCCTCTGTTCTTCAGGCGGGCTCCTGACTGCTAAAAGCTGTCACACCTCCCTTTTTACTTACTACACCCCCGGAAGAGTACAATAAGGGGAGTTATTTCTTACTTGAAGTGACAATCGAAACGGAATTATTTAATTAAGAATCAGAGTCGCTACTTAGGATAATTTATGGTATCCCAAGTCACCGGTTAAAATCCCGAATCGAGGAAAAGATTGACTCTGTTATACAGTCTGCGAACACAGAAATTCGGGTAAGGAATTCTGTTAACCCGGGAGAAGGTGTTAGGCACTCCCGAGTTCCATGGTTCTAGCACGGTCGCTTTGATCTCACTTGGCTTATTAAAGTTGTTTGATTACTGATTTTAGAACCTATGTGCTTTTGCCTCTTTCACCGCTTTTAATTAAGAAAATTATCTTGAAACGGGTTATGCGTACGTATACCCATTTGTTTGGCGCGTCAAAAATCATATCACGCGAACGTGTCCACAATTAATAATGCTTTATTAATATTAAGAATGTTTGTCCGAAGTTGCGTGAACGCATACTTCGGTTTTATTTTTAAAATTATAATTATGTCACGCGAACGTGTCCACAATTACAGTTATATTTTAAACGTGCCTAAAGTAAGCTACAAACATTTGTCGTTTTTATATCTAGGTTATTAATACGAGGGAAGGAAATAGATATATGCCTTTTCAAGCAAAGTTCAAGAGAACTTCTGAAAAGAAAATTCACTGAACTGGAATTAGAACGATGAAATTTCATGACTAGTTGCTCACAGTAAGGAAAGGATAGAAAGGAAAAAGAATACAGAACTGCAACTTGACTTCTGTGAATTGAGCATATTAACATTTTAAACTCTTCTTTTAAGTTCATGGGAAACCGCAACAGGTTTACCCACAGCATGATGTAAGTGTTCATCTTCCTTCTTACATAAGTAGCTCTAAGCTAAGAAATGATTTTTGCTTCTTTATTTAAGTTCATGGAAACAAATTACTTAAACGACTTATGATAGAGACTCCTATTTTCGTACGATTTCTGTTGTGATACTAGTATTAAGAAGAACATGATCGAAGGTGAGGGAATGCATACTCCAATTTATTTTAGAATCTTAATTATGTTGAACGTATACACAATCACGATGATAGACAAGAAACACTGTAACAAAACAAGAGAGGAACAACTCATAAATGCTAACAAAACCTTTTCCTAAATTAAATTGCTACATAGCACTATAACTTAGCAAGAGGCACAACATGGTATTTATTAAAGCAAGTAGGTAAATATTCTTTCAAGAATCAGCTCTTAAGCAATCAACCTGTGTCCTTAATCCATGAGAATTCAAACAATCAAATACTGAATCAAAGGTCACGAAATAAGTAAAATAAGTAAAGACCACTATTTTGCTTGAACAAACTGTATTATTCCTTTCATCACAGTTGCAAATTTAGCAAAAAGAAACCAAAGAAACTGATTAACAAAGGCTGTGACTTCACCTTAACCAAACAAACAAGTTATAACCATAAACAAATTAACCTAGTCAGCTAATCATGAAAACGAAACGAAAGCTACTTAAGGAAATGAACAAACAATGGTCTTTTGATCCTTTTATCCCTTTTCAAATTATTAACTTATGTGTCTATTTATCTAACAGTTCATCATCAACCATTAAACAATCTATATTGGATGGAAATGATTGCAATGTCAAGGCATTTTTGTGTTTTAGCAAAACTGATTTTGTCTTGAAAGATTATGAATAGGAGAATAGATTTTGTGAAATTTTCTGTGTATTATCATATGTATCAATATGTGTATTTATACAAGTATTGTGTAAAGAAAGAAAAGAAAAATCAGAAACTAACTCTACAGCTGTCTACATCCTATTTGCTATGTATAAAACCAACTAATAGAATAATATTCCTCTTTATCTTATTTACACGGTTCACATGTGTGAAGATTTAGTGTGGAATCCAATTGTACATCTGTACATTTCCTCATCTGGATGGTCCTTATTTAATCCATCATAAATTAGATCAAGGGACAAGATGAAGTCATGTGTCAATGTTTGAAGCTGAAGAAGACTTTGTTCTAGAAGTGTCTGAAACATAATGTAATGTCTTAACCTAAATTGTTGTCTCTCACTTGCTTCTTCCTTATGAATAGCCACCATTCTGTACCTCCATTGTTATCTTCTTCTCAACATCCCCCCTCAAGTTAGAGGGTAAGGAAACAACACCAAACTTGCCAAGAATAGCTTTATGCGAAGGCCCTGAAAGTGGTTTTGTGAACAAATCTGCCAACTGAGAGAATGAATGGACATAAGAGATGGAGATTAAACCGAAGAGAAATTGCAGTCGGACAAAGTGGCAGTCCAATTCCACATGTTTGGTACGCTCGTTGAAGATGGGGTTTCGAGCTATGTGAATTGCTGCTTTACTATCGGAGAAGACATGCACCGGAAGAGATGGAGTAGTAGAGATATCGGAAAGAAGACGAGTGAGCCAAGTAAGTTCTGCTACGACTCGGTTCATGGAACGATATTCCGCTTCAGTGGATGATAGAGAAATGGAGACCTGTTTCTTAGATTTCTAAGAGATGGGGGAGCCACCAAGACTAATGTAAAAGCCGCTCATTGACCGGCGACTGTCAGGGCATGAAGCCCTATCGGAATCACAGAAGGCCAAAAAAAAAAGGGATGGATCTGAATTCAAGAGAATACCTTGGCCTGGATCCAAACTCAAATAATGGAGAACATGAAGCACAATAGAGAAATGTGAGCATCTGGGTTGATGCATGTATTGACTCAACTTTAGCACAGCAAAGGACAAATCGGGTCTTGTATGGGTTAAGTAGTTCAATTTCCCTACTAGATGCCGATATACTGTGGGATCAAGGAGTAAAGTACCTACATCAGCACGGAGCTTAGAGGAAGGCATGAGTGGAGAGTTGACATGAGAAAGACCAGAAACATCAAACTCTTTAAGCAAATCTAATGTATATTTTCTTTGACAAACTATTATCCCCTATTTTCGTGAAGTATTTCCATACCCAAGAAATAATGAAGGTCACCTAAATCCTTGACTTTGAATTCCTAGTGAAGAAAAGTTCTAAGGGAGGTCCTCACGGCTAAATCATCTTCACTGATAAGAATGTCTTCAACATAAATAGCCACTATAGAAATCTTATTGTTTTCTTCTTGAAAAATAAGGAATAATCATTTAAAGAAGAAGAATATCCCTTAAAACATAATGCACCAGCAAGTCGAGCATACCATTGCCGGGAAGCTTGCTTCAAACCATAAAGTGACTTCCAAAGTAAACAGACATGATTGGGACTGGGGGAGGGTAGACCTGCTGGAAATTTCATAAAGACTTCTTCTTGTAAATCACCATGTAAAAAAGCATTGCTTACATCCAATTGAGAAATAGGCCAATTATTCTTAAATGTAATGGCCATTAAGCAGCGTATGGCAGTCATCTTGGCTACAGGAGAAAAAGTCTCCGTGTAGTCAATTCCTTCCCTTTAAATATCCCCTCTCACTACCAAGCGTGCTTTGAGTCGTTCAACAGTCCCATCTGAGTTATGCTTGACCTTGTAGACCCATTTACATGGTAAAACTTTCTTCCCTTATGGTAAAAGAACCACATCCCATGTCAGATTAGCTTCCAAGGCTACAAGTTGTGATTGCATGGCTTGCATCCATCCTAGATGAGCAGAAGCTTGAGAAAAGTTGCTTGGTTCTGAAATCTCTGAAAGAGAGTGCAGGATCTGTTTGTTATGAGCAGAGAGTGCAACAAAGCTAAAAATATTAGGCTGACAGGGTTGAATGAAGCAGGAGGATGTGAGAGCAATGAGATAGACATTAGAGCAAATAAAATCCTGTAGGTGAGAGGGCCATTTAGTGACTCTAGTAGATTTCCTTAGAACTGGTGTCAGAGAGGGTTTTATGGGCAAAATAGTGGTTGTAGGAGAAGAATCAGAAGAGTGAGGGGATGGTAAGGAAGAGGGTTGAGGTGAGGGAAGGCTGTTGGGACTAAGTGATAAAGGTAGAGGAGGTTCTGAAGAGTGAGAAGATGAGGAGGAAGAGTGTGGGAAAAGATCACTGGTGGTTGTGTCTACATGAGAAGGGATAGGAAAAATCTGATTTGGGGTGGAAAGATCAGATTGAGGTGAGGAGGTGGAAGCAAAAGGATAGATGTTTTTATGAAAATGAACATCTCTACACACAAAAATTCTTTTAGTATCTAAGTCCAACACTTTATACCCATTTTGACCTAAAGGATATCCCAGAAAAACACACCTCTTTGCCCTAGGTTCAAATTTATTTCTACCACGAGGCAGAGTGGAAATATAACAAAGACAGCCAAAAGACCTTAATGAATCATAGGAAGGGGATTTATTGAACAGAATAGAGTATGGTATTTGGCCTTGAAGAACCTTGGTAGGCAGCCTGTTTATTAGGTGTGTTGCAGTAAGTAAACACTCCCTCCAATAGCTGATAGGTACCTGTGATTGAAAAAGTAAGGCCCTTGCTATTTCCAACAAGTGTTTATGTTTTCTCTCAACAATGCCATTCTGTTGAGGTGTTGAGACACAAGAAGTCTGGTGTATTCTGCCTTGAGAATTGAGAAAGGCTACTTGTTGCGAGCCCTTGCCTAATTCAAATGCATTATCTGTTCTCAATTTCTGTACCTTGACAGCAAATTGTCTCTCAACCATTGTTAAAAAATTCTTTTAAGACTGTGAAAGCATTACTCTTAGTGCTTAGCAAGAATGTCCAAGTTCTCCTTCTAAAAATTCATAATGGTTAAAAAATACTTAAAACCATTATAGGTAGGTTCCTTATAAGGGCCTCATGTATCCACGTGAATTAATTCAAATGCTCTTTTGGATTTGATTTGACTCAAAGAAAAAGAAATCCTAGTTTAGCTTTAGGACAAATATCACATAAGCAATCAGAATGGGAAGGCAATGAAACAAAACTAAGATTCTTCATTGATTAAAAAAGCATATGCCCTAATCTAACATGCCAAAGGTTTACATCTATAACCACATTAGTAGAAAATGGAAAGACAACTGAAATTTGATTGAAAACATTGGGAAAGGAAGGTGAAACAGTTTTCTCCTTAAGAATAGGCTTCAACAGGTAGAGTCCGTCATGTGTATCACCAAAAACTTGAGGCCTCTTTATTAAAGGGGCCTGCAATAGAACTTGAATAGGAGTGAATAAGACTATGAATTGAAACTGAACAGAAAATCTATTGACTGATAATAGATTATATTTGAAACTAGGCACATGAAGGACCTTCTCTAGAATAAAATTGGGAGAGATAGGTACTTTCCCTGCATGTGTAACTATGACTTTAAATGAATTAGGTAGATTGATGTGTAGAGGGTGTAGGAAGAGTATCTAAAGAGTGTGAGCATGTGATTTTTGCCCTAAGCAAATTATTCCTTAAATCCAAATAAAATAATTTTTTATTATTTTTACTATTTTGTTGATATTTATTGCATTTTTGTGTTAATTAGTTGCATAATAAACTCATAAAAATAATAATAATAATAATAATAATAATACAAAATATGTATTTACATTAAGAATTTAATTTCAAGTGGGTATTAATTTATTTTTGGAACAATTTATAGAAAATCACAAAAAAATAGTTCATTTTAGCATTTAATTAGAAATTGCTAAAAATAATAGTTATTAATTTTAGGCTTTAATTAGTTGGATTAGTCTAAATTTTTAATTTTATAAATCTGAGAAAAATAATATAAATTTGGAAGTAGAAAAAATAAAAATACAAAACAAAATACAAATGAGAAAATAAAATACAAAAGAAAGAAGTGGATTGTTAAAAAATTTTGGGCTAAATACCCCAAGCCCAAACCAAAAATACCCACGCCCAGGCCCAAACATTCCATGCCCGGTCTGCCCCTCCACATAACCAAACGATCCCGTTTTGGATAAGCTAAATCCAAGCCGTTGAAATTGATTGATCTAACGGTTGTATGGCCTCACCTCTTAATAAAGGAAACGACGCCGTTTAAAGCCCAAGAGATCTCAACCGTTCATTTTAATTCATCCAACGGCTGTAAATCATTGTTATGCTTTTAATATACCAAAAACCAATTAAACCCTAAGTCATTTGATTCTTCTTCATCTTCCTCCTTATTTCAGCCGCCCCCATTTCCCCGCCGACCCCCGCCGGAACCCTACCGGCGGGAAACACCAGTTACGCCAATCAAACCCCAAATTACACCATAGAACCACCATAAGCCCCTGAGTTCACCCCTCTACTCCATTTATTTCGAATCCCTCTCTAGCTGTTCGAATATCCAAAAACGTGTCGCCGGAACCCTAATTCCGGCGAACACGACTTCACCCAAACTAGCCCAAAATCACACTGTAACCTCTCCTTGACACCCTCAACACGTTTCTAAAAATCTTGAGTCCCAAAGCCAACTGGATTGGCTCGAATAGAAGTTTAAAACCCGCCGGTGAAGTCAAAATTCAAGGAAATTGCCGCCAAACCTGTCCCGTTCCATCTTGATGTCTAAAGACTGGCCAGTGATAGAAAAAGACAAAAAAAAAAAAGCTAAGTCTTTCTTTTCTTTTTCTGTTTCTTGCATGTGATTGTCTATATGTTTTTAGTTGTTTTCCGTTATTTGTTTCTTAATTTTTGTTTAGTTTTACTAGGGTTTACTGATTTTGTTAAGAAAATAGCATCTTTTAATTTCTGTTTGATAAATAAGTAATTAGATATTAATATTAAGTTTTAATAAATAGATTCTGATTAATGTTGATTTAGTAAATAAATTGATATCAAAATTAGTAAAATTGGATTTTCAGTGTGATTTTAATTTTTTGTTTCATTAGCTTCTGAAATTAGTCGATTTTGATAATTGTTAGTGTTAATTAGTTTAAGTACTTTTAATTGATAATGATTAGTTGATTTGGTTATAGTTGTTAAATGATAATCAGTAATTAGTTAGAATTAAAATTAGATTGTTAAATTCTGATAATTAATTTGTGAAAATCTGGAGTTCAGGGGTAAAAGGGATTAAAGGGTAATAGGGTAAAATTAACTAAGTTCAGGGGTTAAAGGGGTAAAAGGGCGGTAGGTTAGTTAGTAAAATCAAGTAAATTTCAGGGGTAGTCTGGGTACATAAAAAGGGATAATGGTAATAAACCTAAGGAAGTGGGGGTAGTTTGGGTATAGGAAAAGGGCAATGGGGTAGATCTTTAAGTGAAGTGGGGGTAGATAGGGGATTACACTAGGATAGAAGATTCTAGATTGGGGTGTTAGCATAATTTTTCATAAATAAGGTTAGTTAATTGAATTACAAGTAAAAGAATAAGGATATAAATGAAATAAAAGAGGGACCATAGTGTAATTAATAAAATTTGAACTTCCCTCCAAATTTAAATCTATAAATAGACATCAATATGCCTTATTTCAGGAGTTTTAAAAAATCTGAAGTATCTCCTAAATAATTTCTGCCATTGTAGATCAAAATTTTCGACATTCAATACTTGCAAAACTCAAAAACATTAGAATTAGTAGAAATATCCAAAAAAATCCATTATTTCATTGACCTTAGTTCAATTAGAAGGTTGTAAATCGATTCTCTTTGGTTCTGTTAATCAAAAATTGCTGTGAGGTTGCATTGGATTGGTCGAATTTGTGTTCTGCTGGTTTACATCTTGTTGTGGCTTAACTATGGTGGTGTTGAGGCTGTGATTGAAACTTGCTATATTGATTCTTGTTGCCGTTGCTGATATAGAGTTCTGACTCTTCTTATTCTTACATTTTCTTTTGCTCAGGTACACATTCGTACTCAATATTGATGTAACTTCAAGCTTGAGCAATGAAAAATAAGAATTCAACTGCTGTTCTAAAATTTTAATAGTAATATATGTGTATAAATCTGATCAGATCTATATAGACACAGCATTTAAACATGACAATTTGTATTCAATAGGATTAGTTGAATTTGTATTGGACTATAATTTTCGGACTATTTTTACTACTATATTTTGGATTATAATTGTACTGTATTTGTAATAATGCTCTATAGAACTTAGAATCCATGGTGTTAATGAAATAATTGTTAGATCTAGGATAGTTTCGGACAATTAATATGTAATGAGAAATCTGGAAACATTTCACTGATTGCAATTTATTTTTCATCCTAGTATAACTTTGATTGTTAGAAATTAGCAAGTAGAATAATAATTTCATGTGCTTTCAATTGTAATGACATTTTCAGTAATTCAGTGTTAGCCTGCTTTCGTTTTAAAATCATGCCTCCTGCTTGGTTACTATTTTACTAATATCCAGGACTCATAGATAAATAGATAAATAAACAAATTTGAACATGCAATTAAAATAGAATTTAAAGGTTCTGTTAATTTTCTGCAATGTTATTGAATGCATTTAGAGTAGTTTGAAATCAATTCACCATGTTCTCGTCCCTTAATTGAGTTAAATTTGGGTTTGGCGTAAGGCCCAGTGGCCTGATGCTGTGATTTGGGCCTCAGTTCATTCAACACAGTCCCATTTTCAATAGTTAGCCTGACCTGTGAAGGCCTGGTCCTGCTTAAGGCCTACTGTTGAGAGGTTTAATACCGCATACATATTGGGCTTCTAAAGCCTCAAGTCTGAAAATACACTTGGACTTGTTTATGTTACAATAGACTGAAATGTTCATATAACAAATTAGTTAAGACTTTTTCTTTATTTTTTTTAGAGACAATCCTTTAACAGATAATAGTAGTTACCTTTAGTTTGGCCTTTAATAAATAACAATGAGACGAGCCTCACCAAATTAAATATATAGTTCCAGGGCCCTCACTAGTTACTTATTAAAATACTTAGTATTCGGGATAGGCCGTTTAGCGAATTTCACGGCCTTCCCAAAAGATATAACACGTTAGTCGCTTTAGGCGCGATTTTAAATAATCTGACTTTCCTAATACGAGTGTGCATTTCATGCAACTCAAATCCAAATCCGAAAACATTGAATAAGAATGTGTCGAGGATCCGGGTGCATTTCATGTGACGTGATCTGAAAATATGTTCTTAAACGACGTTCACTTTCTTAAATAAAAATAATTTGACAAAAAGCGGTAATTAATTCTAAAATTGCACAAATAGAATAACATGTATTAAAATAAATTTTAGCCAAATATAACAGCTGAGCGACCATGCTAGAACCACGGAACTCAGGAATGCCTAACACCTTCTCCCGGGTTAACAAAATTCCTTACCCAGATTTCTGGTTCGCGACTGTTAAACAGAGTCAAACCTTTCCTCGATTCGGGATTCAAACCGGTGACTTGGGATACCATAAATCTTCCAAGTGGCGACTCTGAATTTAAAAAAAATGAATCCCGTTTCGTTTGTCCTTAAATTGGAAAAACTCCTTTCTTTATCATATCCCTTCCCGAGGTGTAGTAAAAGCCGAATAAGTCCTTTCAGAAAAAGGAGGTGTGACAGCTCTGGCGACTCTGCTGGGGAAAAGAACCCAGAATTTAAGTTTAGGGTTCAAGAATTCGAGCTCAGTTAAATTGTTGTATTTAGCTTTATTTAATTTTACTACATGATCCATGCTATACGTGCTAAATGTTTTACCGCTTTATTATTTGTTGAACTGTATATAAATTATCGCGAATCCCTCCCTCTTTCTAAGTCTTCTACATCATGGAGAAGGGTGCACTTCGTGTAGCTTCTCTTCTGTTACAGTCTTTTTACCAATTTAGAATGAGGTTTGGATAAGTTGCAAAGCCGGGCGAGCTTCTGTATCCCCGGTACGCTGCCTCCCCCCT
>MU665072.1:10353-86556 GCA_026770625.1 Nicotiana glauca
GAGTTGAGTTTTAGACATAGGGCCTCCATTCCCTAGTCTCCATTTTTCCCAACATTAGAGCTCCAATCCCCGAGTTGAGTTTTTAGACATAAGGCCTCCATCCCCAAGTCACATTTTACCAACATTAGGGCTCTAATCCCTGAGTTGAGATTTAGACATAGGGCCTCCATTCCCTTGTCTCCTTTTTCACCAACATTAGAGCTCCAATACCCGAGTTGAGTTTTTAGACATAAGGCCTCCATTCCCAAGTCACATTTTACCAACATTAGGGCTCCAATCACTAAGTTGAGTTTGAGACATAGGGCCTTCATACCCTTGTCTCCTTTTTCACCAACATTAGAGTTCCAATCCCCGAGTTGAGTTTTTAGACATAAAGCCTCCATTCCCAAGTCGCCTTTTACCAACATTAGGGCTTCAATCCTTGAGTTGAGTTTTTAGATATAGGTCCTCCATTCCCTAGTCGCCTTTTACAACCATTAGGGCTCCAATCCCTGAGTGGAGTTTTTATATATAGTGCCTTCATTCCCTAGTTGCCTTTTTGCCAATATTAGGGCTCCAATCCCTGAGTTGAGTTTTTAGACATAAGGCCCCCATACCCTAGTTGCCTTTTACCAAAATTACAACTCCAATCCCTAAGCAGAGTTTTTAGACATAGGGGCTCTATTTCCCAATCACCTTTCACCAACATTAGGGCTCCAATCCCTGAGTTGAGTTTTAGACATAGGGCCTCCATTCCCTAGTCTCCTTTTTTACCAATATTAGAGCTCCAATCCCTGAGTTGAGTTTTAGACATAAGGACTCAATTCCCTAGTCGCCTTTTACCAACATTAGGGCTCTAATCCTTGAGTTGTGTTTTTAGACATAGGGCCTCCATTCCCTAGTCGCCTTATTTACCAACATTACGGCTCTAATCCCTGAGTTGAGTTTTTAGACATAGGGCTTCCATTCACTAGTCGCCTTTTTGCAAACATTAGGGCTCTGATCCCTGAGTTGAGTTTTTAGACATTGAGCCTCCATTTCCTAGTCTCCTTCTTACCAATATTAGGGCTCCAATACCTGAGTTGAGTTTTTAGACATCGGGCCTCCATTACCTCATTGCCTTTTTTACCAACATTAGGGCTCCAATCCCTGAATTGAGTTTTTAGATATAAGGGCTCCATTTGCTAGTCCCCTTTTTTACCAACATTTAGGCTCCAATCCCTGAGTCTAGTTTTTAGACATAGGGCCTCCATTCCCTAGTCACCTTTTACCAACATTAGGGCTCTAATCTTTGAGTTGAGTTTTAGACATAGGGCCTCCATTCCCTCGTCTCCTTTTTTACCAACATTAGAGCTCCAATCCCTGAGTTGAGTTTTTAGACATAAGGCCTCCATTCCCAAGTCGCATTTACCAATATAAGGGCTCCAATCCTTGAGTAGAGTTTTTAGACATAGGGCCTCCATTCCCTAGTTGCCTTTTTTTACCAATATTAGGGCTCCAATCCCTGCGTTGAGAGTTTAAACATATGGCATCCATTCCCTAGTCGCCTTTTTACCAATATTAGGGCTCCAATCCCTGAGTTGAGATTTTATACTTAGGGCCTCCATTCACTAGTTTTCTTTTTACCAACATTAGGGCTCCATTCCCTGAGTTGAGTTTTTAGATATAGGGCCTCCATTCTCTAGTCGCCTTTTTTGACCAACATTAGTGCTCCAATTTTTTAGTTGTGTTTTTGGACATAAGGCCTCCGTTCCCTAGTCGCCGTTTACAACCATTAGGGCTCCAATCTCTGAGTTGAGTTTTTAGACATAGGCCTCCATTCCCTAGTCGCCTTTTACTAACATTAGGGCTCCAATCCCTGAGTTTAGTTTTTAGACATAGGGCCTCCATTCCCTAATCGCAATTTTTCCAATATTAGGGCTCCAATCCCTGAGTTGAGATTTTATACATAGGGCCTCCATTCCCTAGTCTCCTTTTTACCAACATTAGGGCTCCATTCCCTGAATTGCGTTTTTAGACATAGGGCCTCCATTCCATAGTTTCCTTTTACCAGCATCAGGGGTCCAAACCCTTAGTTGAGTTTTTTGACATAGGGCCTCCATTCCCTAGTCGCCTTATTTACCAACATTAGGGCTCTAATCCCTGAGTTGAGTTTTTACACATAGGGCTTCCATTCACTAGTCGCATTTTACAAACATTAGGGCTCCAATCCCTGAGATGAGTTTTTAGACATAGGGCCTCCATTCCCTAGTCGCCTTCTTACCAACATTAGGGCTCCAATACCAGAGTTGAGTTCTTAGACATCGGGCCTCCATGACCTCGTCGCCTTTTTTATCAACATTAGGGCTTCAATCCCTGAGTTGAGTTTTTACACATAAGGCCTCCATTCGCTAGTCCCCTTTTCTTCCAACATTAGGGCTCAGATCCCTGAGTTGAGTTTATAGACATAGGGCCTCCATCCCTAGTCGACTTTTACCAACATTAGGGTTCCAATCCCTGAGTTGAGTTTTAGACATAGGGCCTCCATTCCCTAGTCTCCTTTTTTACCAACATTAGAGCTCCAATCCCCGAGTTGAGTTTTTAGACATAAGGCCTCCATTTCCAAGTCGCATTTTACCAACATTAGGGCTCCAATCCCTGAGTTGAGTTTTAGACAAAGGGCCTCCATTCCCTTGTCTCCTTTTTCACCAACATTAGAGCTCCAATCCCCGAGTTGAGTTTTTAGACATAAGGCCTCCATTCCCAAGTCACCTTTTACCAACTTTAGGGCCCCAATCCTTGAGTTGAGTTTTTAGACATAGGGCCTCCATTCCCTAGTCGCCTTTAACCAACATTAGGGCTCCAATCCCTGAGTTGAGTTTTTAGATATAGTGCCTCCATTCCCTAGTCGCCATTTTGCCAATATTAGGGCTCCAATCCCTGAGTTGAGATTTTATACATTGGGCCTCCATTCCCTAGTCGCCTTTTTATCAACATTAGGGCTCCAATCCCTGAGTTTAGTTTTAAGACATAGGTCCTCCATTCCCAAGTCACCTTTTTTACCAACATTAGGGCTCCAATCCCTGAGTTGAGTTTTTAGACATAGGGCCACCATTCCCTAGTTGCCTTTTTTCCAACATTAGGGCTCTAATCCCTGAGTTGAGTTTTTAGACATATGGCCTCCATTCCCTAGTCACCTTTAACCAACATTAGGGCTCTAATACCTGTGTTGAGTTTTTAGACATCGGGCCTCCATTACCTCGTCGCCTTTTTTACCAACATTAGGACTCCAATCCCTGAATTGAGTTTTTAGACAGAAGTCCTCCATTCGCTAGTCCCCCTTTTTACCAACATTAGATATCCAATATCTGAGTCTAGTTTTGAGACATAGGGCCTCCATTCCCTAGTCGCCTTTTACCAACATTAGGGCTCCATTCCCTGAGTTGAGTTTTAGACATAGGGCCCCCATTCCCTAGTCTTCGTTTTTACCAACATTAGGGCTCCAATCCCTGAGTTGAGTTTTTAGACATAGGGCCTGTAGTCACTAGTCGCTTTTTACAAATATTAGGGCTCTAATACCTGAGTTGAGTTTTTAGGCATATGGAATCCATTCCCTAGTCGCCTTCTTTCCAACATTAGGGCCCCAATACCTGAGTTGAGTTTTTAGAGATAAGTCCTCCATTCCCTCGTCGCCTTTTTTACCAACATTGGGGCTCCAATCCCTGAGTTGAGTTTTTAGACATAAGGCCTCCATCCCTAGTCGTCTTTTTTTTCCAACATTAGGGCTTCAATCCCTGAGTTGAGTTTTTAGACATAGGGCCTCCATTCCCTAGTCGCCTTCGTACCAACATTAGGGCTCCAATACCTGAGTTGAGATCTTAGACATCGGGCCTCCATTACCTCGTCGACTTTTTTATCAACATTAGGGCTCCAATCCCTGAGTTGAGTTTTTAGATATAAGGTCTCCATACCCTAGTTGCCTTTTATAAAAATAACAACTCCAATCCATAATCTGAGTTTTTAGACATAGGGGCTCCATTACCTAGTCACCTTTTACCAACATTAGGGCTCCAATCCCTGAGTTGAGTTTTAGACATAGGGCCGCCATTCCATTGTCTCTTTTTTTACCAACATTAGTGCTCCAATCCCCGAATTGAGTTTTTAGACATTAGGACTCCATTCCCAATTCGCCTTTTACCAACATTAGGGCTCCAATCCTTGAGTTGAGTTTTTATACATAGGGCCTCCATTCCCTAGTCGCCTTTTGCCAACATTAGGGCTACAATCCCTGAGTTGAGTTTTTAGATATAGTGCTTTCATTCCCTAGTCGCCTTTTTGCCAATATTAGGGCTCCAATCTCTGAGCTGAGATTTTATACATAGGGCCTCCATTCCTTTGTCACTTTTTTTTACCAACACTAGGGTTCCAATACCTGAGTTGAGTTTTTAGACATAGGGCCACCATTCCCTAGTTGCCTTTTTTACCAACATTAGGGCTCTAATCCATGAGTTGAGTTTTTAGACATATGGCCTCCATTCCCTAGTCACCTTTAACCAACATAGGGCTCCAAAACCTGAGTTGAGTTTTGAGACATCGGGCCTCCATTACCTCGTCGCCTTTTTTACCAACATTAGGGCTCCAATACCTGAGTTGAGTTCTTAGACATCGGACCTCCTTTACCTCGTCGACTTTTTTTATTAACATTGGGGCTCCAATCCCTGAGTTGAGTTTTTAGATATAAGGCCTCCATTCCCAAGTTGCATTTTACCAACATCAGGGCTCCAATCCTTGAGTTGAGTTTTTAGACATAGGGCCTCCATTCCCTAGTCGCCTTTTACCAACATTAGGGCCACAATCCCTGAGCTGAGATTTTATACATAGGGCCTCCATTCCCTAGTCGCCTTTTTACCAACATTAGGGCTCCAATCTCTAAGTTGAGTTTTAAGACATAGGGCCTCCATTCCCTAGTCACCTTTCTTACCAACATTAGGGCTCCAATCCCTGAGTTGAGCTTTTAGACATAGGTCCACCATTCCCTAGTTGCCATTTTTACCAACATTAGGGCTCTAATCCCCTAGTTGAGTTTTTAGACATATGGCCTCCATTCCCTAGTCACCTTTAACCAACATTAGGGCTCCAATACCTGAGTTGAGTTTTGAGACATCGGGCCTCCATTACCTCGTCGCCTTTTTACCAATATTAGGGCTCCAATCCCTTAATTGAGTTTTTAGACATAAGTCCTCCATTCTCTAGTCCCCATTTTTACCAACATTAGGGATCCAATCTCTGAGTCTAAGTTTTAGACATAGGGCCTCCATTCCCTAGTCGCCTTTTACCAACATTAGGGCTCTAATCCCTGAGTTGAGTTTTAGACATAGGGCCTCCATTCCCTAGTCTTCTTCTTTACCAACATTAGGGCTCCAATCCCTGAGTTGAGTTTTTAGACATAGGGCCTGCAGTCACTAGTCGCCTTTTACAAACATTAGGGCTCTAATACCTGAGTTGAGTTTTTAGGCATAAGGACTCCATTCCGTAGTCTCCTTCTTTCCAACATTAGGGCTCCAATACCTGAGTTGAGTTTTTAGACATAAGGCCTCCATTCCCTCGTCGCCTTTTTTACTAACATTGGGGCTCCAATCCTTGAGTTGAGTTTTTAGACATAAGGCCTTCATTCCCTAATCGTCTTTTTTTCCAACATTAGGACTCCAATACCTGAGTTGAGTTTTTAGACATAGGGCCTCCATTCCCTTGTTGCCTTTTACCAAAATTACAACTCTAATCCCTGAGCTGAGGTTTTAGACATAGGGGGTCCATTCCCTAGTCACCTTTTACCAACATTAGGGCTCCAATCCTTGAGTTGAGTTTTAGGCATAGGGCCTCCATTCCCTAGTCTCCTTTTTTACCAATATTAGAGCTCCAATCCCTGAGTTGAGTTTTTAGACATAAGGCCTCCATTCCCTAGTCACCTTATTTACCAACATTAGGGCTCTAATCCCTGAGTTGAGTTTTAAGGCATACGGCCTCCATTCCCTAGTCGCCTTTTTTACCAACATTAGGGCTCCAATCCTTGAGTTAAGTTTTAAGACATAGGGCCTCCATTCCCTAGTCTCCTTTTTACCAACATTAGGGCTCCAATCCCTGAGTTGAGGTTTAAGACATGGGGCCACCATTCCCTAGTTGCCTTTTTTACCAACATTAGGGCTCAAATCCCTGAGTTGAGTTTTTAGACATATGGCCTCCATTCCCTAGTCACATTTTACCCACATTAGGGCTCCAATAGCTGAGTTGAATTTTTAGACATAAGGTCTCCATTCCCTCGTCACCTTTTCTACCAACATTGGGGCTCCAATCCCTTAGTTGAGTTTTTATACATAAGGCCTCCATTCCCTAGTCGTCTTTTTTTTCAACATTAGGGATCCAATCCCTGAGTTGAGTTTTTAGACATAGGGCCTCCATTCCCTAGTTGACTTTTACCAAAATTACAACTCTAATCCCTGAGCTGAGTTTTTAGACATAGGGGCTCGATTCCCAAGTCACCTTTTAACAATATTAGGGCTCCAATCCCTAAGTTGAGATTTAGACGTAGGGCCTCCATTCCCTAGTCTCCTTTTTTACCTATATTAGAGCTCCAATCCCTGAGTTGAGTTTTTAGACATAAGGCCTCCATTCCCTAGTCGCCTTTTACCAATATTAGGGCTCTAATCCCTGAGTTGAGGTTTTAGAAATATGGCCTCCATTCCCTAGTCACCTTATTTACCAACATTAGGGCTCTAATCCCTGAGTTGAGTTTTAAGGCATAGGGCCTCCATTCCCTAGTCGCCTTTTTTACCAACATTAGGGCTCCAATCCCTGAGTTGAGTTTTAAGACATAGGGCCTCCATTCCCTAATCGCCTTTTTTACCAACATTAGGGCTCCAATCCCTGAGTTGTGTTTTTAGACAAAGGGCCACCATTTCTCTAGTCGCCTTCTTTCCAACATTATGGCTCCAATACCTGAGTTGAGTTTTTAGACATAAGGCCTCCATTCCCTCGTCGCCTTTTTTACCAACATTGGGGCTCCAATCCCTGAGTTGAGTTTTTAGACATAAGGCCTTCATTCCCTAGTCGTCATTTTTTTCAACATTAGGGCTCCAATCCCTTAGTTGAGTTTTTAGACATAGGGCCTCCATTCCCTTGTTGCCTTTTACCAAAATTACAACTCTAATCCTTAAGCTGAGTTTTTAGATATAGGGGCTCCATTCCCAAGTCACCTTTTAACAACATTAGGGTTCCAATCCCTAAGTTGAGTTTTAGACGTAGGGCCTCCATTCCCTAGTCTCCTGTTTTACCTATATTAGAGCTCCAATCCCTGAGTTGAGTTTTTAGACATAACGCCTCCATTCCCTAGTTGCCTTTTACCAACATTAGGGCTCCAATCCCTGAGTTGAGGTTTTTAGACATAGGGCCTCCATTCCCTAGTTGCCTTATTTACCAACATTAGGGCTATAATCCCTGAGTTGAGTTTTTGCACATAGGGCCTCCATTCCCTAGTCGCCTTTTTTTCCAACATTAGGGCTCCATTCCCTGAGTTGAGTTTTTAGACATAGGGCGTCCATTCCCTAGTTGCCTTTTACCAAAATTACAACTCCATTCCTTGAGCTGATTTTTTAGACATAGGGGCACCATTCCCTTGTCACCTTTTACCAACATTAGGGCTCCAATCCCTGAGTTGAATTTTAGACATTGGGCCTCCATTCCCTAGTCTCATTTTTTACCAATATTAGAGCTCCAATCCGTGAGTTGAGTTTTTAACATAAGGCCTCCATTCCCTAGTCCCCTTTTACCAACATTAGGGCACCAATCCTTGAGTTGAGTTCTTAGACATAAGGCCTCCGTTACCTAGTCGCCTTTTACCAACATTAAGGCTCCAATCCCTGAGTTGAGTTTTTAGACATAGGCCTCCATTCCCTAGTCGCCTTTTACCAACATTAGGGCTCCAATCCCTAACTTTAGTTTTTAGACATAGGGCCTCCATTCCCTAATCACATTTTTACCAATATTAGGGCTCCAATCCCTGAGTTGAGATTTTATACATAGGGCCTCCATTCCCTGAATTGCATTTTTAGACATAGGGCCTCAATTCCATAGTTTCCTTTTACCAACATTAGGGGTCTAATCCCTAAGTTGAGTTTTTAGACATAGGGCCTCCATTCCCTAGTCGCCTTATTTACCAACATTAGGGCTCTAATCCCTGAGTTGAGTTTTTACACATAGGGCTTCCATCACTAGTCGCCTTTTACAAACATTAGGGCTATAATACCTGAGTTGAGTTTTTAGGCATAAGTCCTCCATTCCCTAGTCACCTTCTTACCAACATTAGGGATCCAATCCCTGAGTTGAGTAATTAGACATAAGGCCTTCATTACCTCGTCGTCTTTTTTACCAACATTAGAGCTCCAATCCCTGAGTTGAGTTTTTAGACATAAGGCCTCCATTCCCTAGTCGCCTTTTTTCCAACATTAGGGCTTCATTCCCTGAGTTGAGTTTGTAGACATAGTGCCTCCATTCCCTAGTTGCCTTTTACCAAAATTACAACTCCAATCCTTGAGCTGAGTTTTTAGACATAGGGCACAATTCCCTAGTCACCTTTTACCAACATTGGGGCTCCAATCCCTGAGTTGAGTTTTAGACATTGGGCCTCCATTCCCTAGTCTCCTTTTTTACCAATATTAGAGCTCCAATCCCTGAGTTGAGTTTTTAGACATAGGGTCTCCATTCCCTAGTCGCCTTATTTACCAACATTAGGGCTCTAATCCCTGAGTTGAGTTTTTAGACATAGGGCTTCCATTCACTATTAGGCTTTTACAAACATTAGGACTCCAATCCTTGAGTTGAGTTTTTAGACATAGGGCCTCCATTCCCTAGTCGCCTTCATACCAACATTGGGGCTCCAATACCTGAGTTGAGTTTTTAGACATCGGGTCTCCATTACCTCGTCGCCTTTTTTACCAACATTAGGGCTCCAATCCCTGAATTGAGTTTTTACACATATGGCCTCCATTCGCTAGTCCCCTTTTTTACTGACATTAGGGATCCAATCCATGAGTCTAGTTTTTAGATATAGGGCCTCCATTCCCAAGTCACCTTTTACCAACATTAGGGCTCCAATCCCTAGGTTGAGTTTTAGACATAGGGCCTTCATTCCCTAGTTTCCATTTTTACCAACATTACAGCTCCAATCCCCGAGTTGAGTTTTTAGACATAAGGCCTCCATTCCCAGGTCCCCTTTTACCAACATCAGGGTTCCAATACCTGAGTTGAGTTTTTAGACGTAGGGCCTCCATTCCGTCGTCACCTTTTTTTACCAACATTAGGGCTCCAATCCCTGAGTTGAGATTTTAGACATAGGGCCTCCATTCCCTAGTTGCCTTTTTACCAATATTAGGGCTCCTATCCCTGAGTTGAGATTTTATACATAGGGCCTCCATTCCCTAGTCGCCTTTTTTTATTAAAATTAGAGCACCAATCCTTGAGTTGAGTTCTTAGACATAAGGCCTCCGTTCCTAGTCGCCTTTTACCAACATTAGGGCTCCAATCCCTGAGTTAAGTTTTTAGACATAGGTCTCCATTCCCTATTCGCCTTTTATCAATATTAGTGCTACAATCCCTGAGTTTAGTTTTTAGACATAGGGCCTCCATTCCCTAGTCGCATTTTTACCAATATTAGGTCTCCAATACCTGAATTGTGATTTTATACATAGGGCCTCCATTCCCTAGTCTCCTTTTTACCAACATTAGGGCTCCATTCCCTTAATTGCTTTTTTAGACCTAGGGCCTCCATTTCATAGTTACCTTTTACCAGCATTAGGGGTCCAATCCCTGGGTTGAGTTTTTAGATATAAGGCCTCCATTCCCCAGTCGCCTTATTTACCAACATTAGGGCTCTAATCCCTGAGTTGAGTTTTTAGACATATGGCTTCCATTCACTAGTCTCCTTTTACAAATATTAAGGCTCCAATCCCCGAGTTGAGTTTTTAGACATAGGGACTCCGTTCCCTAGTCGCCTTCTTACCAACATTAGGGCTCCAATATCTTAGTTGAGTTTTTAGACATCGAGCCTCCATTACCTTGTTGCCTTTTTTATCAACATTAGGGCACCAATCCCTGAGTTGAGTTTTTAGACATAACGCATCCATTAGCTAGTCCCCTTTTTTCCAACATTAGGGCTCCAATCCCTGCGTTATGTTTTTAGACATAGGGCCTCCATTCCCTAGTCGACTTTTACCAATATTAGGGCTCCAATCCCTGAGTTGAATTTTAGACATAGAGCCTCCATTCCCTAGTCGCATTTTTTACCAACATTAGGGCTCCAATCCATGAGTTGAGTTTTTAGACATAGGGCCACAATTCCCTAGTTGCCTTTTTTACCAACATTAGGGCTCCAATCCCTAAATTGAATTTTAGACATAGAGCCTTCATTCCCTAGTCGCCTTTTACAAACTTTAGGGTTCCAATCCCTGAGTTGAGTTTTTAGACATAGGTCCTGCATTCACTAGTCGCCTATTACAAATATTAGGGCTATAATCCCTGAGTTGAGTTTTTAGGCACAAGTCCTCCATTCCGTACTCGCCTTCTTACCAACATTAGGGCTCCAATCCCTGAGTTGAGTTTTTAGATTTAAGGCCTCCATTCCCTCGTCGCCTATTTTACCAACTTTAGGGCTTTAATCTCTGAGTTGAGTTTTTAGACATAAGGCCTCCATTCCCTAATCGCCTTTTTTTCTAACATTAGTGCTCCAATCCCTGAGTTGAGTTTTAGAAATAGTTCCTCAATACCATAGTTGCCTTTTATAAAAATTATAACTCCAATCCCTGAGCTGAGTTTTTAGACATAGGGGCTCCATTCCCTAGTAACCTTTTACCAACATTTGGGCTCCAATCCCTGAGTTGAGTTTTAGACATAGGGCCTCCATTCCCTCGTCGCCTTTTTTACCAACATTGGGGCTCCAATCCCTGAGTTGAGTTTTTAAACATAAGGCCTTCATTCCCTAGTCGTCATTTTTTCAACATTAGGGCTCCAATCCCTGAGTTGAGTTTTTAGACATAGGGCCTCCATTCCCTTGTTGCCTTTTACAAAAATTACAACTCTAATCCCTGAGCTGAGTTTTTAGACATAGGGGCTCCATTCCCTAGTCACCTTTTACCAACATTAGGACTCCAATCCCTGAGTTGAGTTTTATACATAGGGCCTCCATTCCATAGTCCCCTTTTTTACCAATATTAGAGCTCCAATCCGTGAGTTGAGTTTTTAGACATAAGGCCTCCATTCCCTAGTCACCTTATTTACCAACATTAGGGCTCTAATCCCTGAGTTGAGTTTTAAGACATAGGGCCTCCATTCCCTAGTCACCTTATTTACCAACATTAGGGCTCTAATCCCTGAGTTGAGTTTTAAGGCATAGGGACTCCATTCCCTAGTCGCCTTTTTTACCAACATTAGGGCTCCAATCCCTGAGTTGAGTTTTAAGACATAGGGCCTCCATTCCCTAGTCTCCTTTTTACCAACATTAGGGCTCCAATCCCTGAGTTGAGGTTCAAGACATGGGGCCACCATTCCTTAGTTGCCTTTTTTACCAAAATTAGGGCTCCAATCCCTGAGTTGAGTTTTTAGACATATGACCCCCATTCCCTAGTCACATTTAACCCACATTAGGGCTCCAATACGTGAGTTGAGTTTTTAGACATAAGGCCACCATTCCCTCGTCACCTTTTTTACCAACATTGGGGCTCCAATCCCTGAGTTGAGTTTTTAGATATAAGGCCTCCATTCCCTAGTCGTCTTTTTTTCCAACATTAGGGATCCAATCCCTGAGTTGAGTTTTTAGACATATGGCCTCCATTCCCTAGTTACCTTTTACCAAAATTACAACTCTAATCCCTGAGCTGAGTTTTTAGATATAGGGGCTCGATTCCCAAGTCACATTTTAACAACATTAGGGCTCCAATCCCTAATTTGAGTTTTAGACGTAGGGCCTCCATTCCCTAGTCTCCTTTTTTACCTATATTAGAGCTCCAATTCCTGAGTTGAGTTTTTAGACATAAGGCCTCCATTCCCTAGTCGCTTTTTACCAATATTAGGGCTCCAATCCCTGAGTTAAGGTTTTAGAAATATGGCCTCCATTCCCTAGTCACCTTATTTACCAACATTAGGGCTCTAATCCCTGAGTTGAGTTCTAAGACATAGGGCCTCCATTCCCTAGTCGCTTTTTACCAATATTAGAGCGCCAAGCCGTGAGTTGAGTTTTTAGACATCGAGCCTCCATTACCTTGTTGCCTTTTTTATCAACATTAGGGCACCAATCCCTGAGTTGAGTTCTAAGACATAGGGCCTCCATTCCCTAGTCGCTTTTTACCAATATTAGAGCGCCAAGCCGTGAGTTGAGTTTTTAGACATCGAGCCTCCATTACCTTGTTGCCTTTTTTATCAACATTAGGGCACCAATCCCTGAGTTGAGTTCTAAGACATAGGGCCTCCATTCCCTAGTCGCTTTTTACCAATATTAGAGCGCCAAGCCGTGAGTTGAGTTTTTAGACATCGAGCCTCCATTACCTTGTTGCCTTTTTTATCAACATTAGGGCACCAATCCCTGAGTTGAGTTCTAAGACATAGGGCCTCCATTCCCTAGTCGCTTTTTACCAATATTAGAGCGCCAAGCCGTGAGTTGAGTTTTTAGACATCGAGCCTCCATTACCTTGTTGCCTTTTTTATCAACATTAGGGCACCAATCCCTGAGTTGAGTTCTAAGACATAGGGCCTCCATTCCCTAGTCGCTTTTTACCAATATTAGAGCGCCAAGCCGTGAGTTGAGTTTTTAGACATCGAGCCTCCATTACCTTGTTGCCTTTTTTATCAACATTAGGGCACCAATCCCTGAGTTGAGTTCTAAGACATAGGGCCTCCATTCCCTAGTCGCCTTTTTTACCAACATTAGGGCTCTAATCCCTGAGTTGAGTTTTAAGGCATAGGGCCTCCATTCCCTAGTCGCCTTTTTTACCAACATTAGGTCTCCAATCCCTGAGTTGAGTTTTAAGACATAGGGCCTCCATTCCCTCATCGCCTTTTTTACCAACATTAGGGCTCCAATCCCTGAGTTGTGTTTTTAGACATAGGGCCACCATTTCCTAGTTGCCTTTTTTACCAACATTACGGCTCCAATCCTTGAATTGAGATTTTAGACATAAGGCCTCCATTCTCTAGTCCCCCTTTTTACCAACAGTTGGGTTCCATTCCCTGAGTCTAGTTTTTAGACATAGGGCCTCCATTTCCTAGTCGCCTTTTACCAGCGTTAGGGCTCCAATCCCTGAGTTGAGTTTTAGACATAGTGCCTCCATTCCCTAGTCTCCTTTTTTACCAACATTAGAAATCCAATCACCGAGTTGAGTTTTTAGACATAAGGCATCCATTCCCAAGTCGCCTTTTTCCAATATTAGGGCTCCAATCGCTGAGTGGAGTTTTTAGACATAGGGCCTCCATTCCCTAGTTGCCTTTTTTTACCAACATTTGGGCTCCAATCCCTGCGTTAAGATTTTAAACATATGGGCTCCATTCCCTAGTCGCCTTTTTTACCAACATTAGGGGTCCAATCCCTGAGTTGAGTTTTAAGACATAGGGCCTTCATTCCCTAGTCTCCTTTTTACCAACATTAGGGCTTCAATCCTAAGTTGAGTTTTTAGACATATGGCCTCCATTCCCTAGTCACATTTAACCCACATTAGGGCCCCAATACCTGAGTTGAGTTTTTAGACATAGGACCTCCATTCACTCGTCACCTTTTTTACCAATATTGGGGCTCCAATCCCTGAGTTGAGTTTTTAGACATAAGGCATCCATTCCCTAGTCGTCTTTTTTTCCAACATTAGGGCTCCAATCCCTGAGTTGAGTTTTTAGACATAGGGTCTCCATTCCCTAGTTGCCTTTTACCAAAATTACAACTCTAATCCCTGAGCTGAGTTTTTAGATATAGGGGCTCCATTCCCAAGTCACCTTTTAACAATATTAGGGTTCCAATCCCTAAGTTGAGTTTTAGATGTAGGGCCTCCATTCCCTAGTCTCCTTTTTTACCTATATTAGAGCTCCAATCCCTGAGTTGAGTTTTTAGACATAAGGCCTCCATTCCATAGTCACCTTTTACCAACATTAGGGCTCCAATCCCTGAGTTGAGATTTTTAGACATAGGGCCTCCATTCCCTAGTTGCCTTATTTACCAACATTAGGGCTATAATCCCTGAGTTGAGTTTTTGCACATAGGGCTTCCATTCCCTATTCGCCTTTTTTTCCAACATTAGGGCTCCATTCCCTGAGTTGAGTTTTTAGACATAGGGCGTCCATTCCCTAGTTGCCTTTTACCAATATTACAACTCCATTCCCTAAGCTGATTTTTTAGACATAGGGGCACCATTCCCTTGTCACCTTTTACCAACATTAGGGCTCCAATCCCTGAGTTGAATTTTAGAAATTGGGCCTCCATTCCCTAGTCTCATTTTTTACCAATATTAGAGCTCCAATCCGTGAGTTGAGTTTTTAGACATAAGGCCTCCATTCCCTAGTCGCCTTTTACCAACATTAGGGCACCAATCCTTGAGTTGAGTTCTTAGACATAAGGCCTCCATTACCTAGTCGCCTTTTACCAACATTAAGGCTCCAATCCCTGAGTTGAGTTTTTAGATATAGGCCTTCATTCCCTAGTCACCTTTTACCAACATTAGGGCTCCAATCCCTAAGTTTAGTTTTTAGACATAGGGCCTCCATTCCCTAATCGCATTTTTACCAATATTAGGGCTCCAATCCCTAAGTTGAGATTTTATACATAGGGCCTCCATTCCCTAGTTGCTTTTTTACCAACATTAGGGCTCCATTCCCTGAATTGCGTTTTTAGACATAGGGCCTCAATTCCATAGTTTCCTTTTACCAACATTAGGGGTCTAATCCCTAAGTTGAGTTTTTAGACGTAGGGCCTCCATTCCCTAGTCGCCTTATTTACCAACATTAGGGCTCTAATCCCTAAGTTGAGTTTTTAGACATAGGGCCTCCATTCCCTAGTCGCCTTATTTACCAACATTAGGGCTCTAATCCCTAAGTTGAGTTTTTAGACATAGGGCCTCCATTCCCTAGTCGCCTTATTTACCAACATTAGGGCTCTAATCCCTAAGTTGAGTTTTTAGACATAGGGCCTCCATTCCCTAGTCGCCTTATTTACCAACATTAGGGCTCTAATCCCTAAGTTGAGTTTTTAGACATAGGGCCTCCATTCCCTAGTCGCCTTATTTACCAACATTAGGGCTCTAATCCCTAAGTTGAGTTTTTAGACATAGGGCCTCCATTCCCTAGTCGCCTTATTTACCAACATTAGGGCTCTAATCCCTAAGTTGAGTTTTTAGACATAGGGCCTCCATTCCCTAGTCGCCTTATTTACCAACATTAGGGCTCTAATCCCTAAGTTGAGTTTTTAGACATAGGGCCTCCATTCCCTAGTCGCCTTATTTACCAACATTAGGGCTCTAATCCCTAAGTTGAGTTTTTAGACATAGGGCCTCCATTCCCTAGTCGCCTTATTTACCAACATTAGGGCTCTAATCCCTAAGTTGAGTTTTTAGACATAGGGCCTCCATTCCCTAGTCGCCTTATTTACCAACATTAGGGCTCTAATCCCTAAGTTGAGTTTTTAGACATAGGGCCTCCATTCCCTAGTCGCCTTATTTACCAACATTAGGGCTCTAATCCCTAAGTTGAGTTTTTAGACATAGGGCCTCCATTCCCTAGTCGCCTTATTTACCAACATTAGGGCTCTAATCCCTAAGTTGAGTTTTTAGACATAGGGCCTCCATTCCCTAGTCGCCTTATTTACCAACATTAGGGCTCTAATCCCTAAGTTGAGTTTTTAGACATAGGGCCTCCATTCCCTAGTCGCCTTATTTACCAACATTAGGGCTCTAATCCCTAAGTTGAGTTTTTAGACATAGGGCCTCCATTCCCTAGTCGCCTTATTTACCAACATTAGGGCTCTAATCCCTAAGTTGAGTTTTTAGACATAGGGCCTCCATTCCCTAGTCGCCTTATTTACCAACATTAGGGCTCTAATCCCTAAGTTGAGTTTTTAGACATAGGGCCTCCATTCCCTAGTCGCCTTATTTACCAACATTAGGGCTCTAATCCCTAAGTTGAGTTTTTAGACATAGGGCCTCCATTCCCTAGTCGCCTTATTTACCAACATTAGGGCTCTAATCCCTAAGTTGAGTTTTTAGACATAGGGCCTCCATTCCCTAGTCGCCTTATTTACCAACATTAGGGCTCTAATCCCTAAGTTGAGTTTTTAGACATAGGGCCTCCATTCCCTAGTCGCCTTATTTACCAACATTAGGGCTCTAATCCCTAAGTTGAGTTTTTAGACATAGGGCCTCCATTCCCTAGTCGCCTTATTTACCAACATTAGGGCTCTAATCCCTAAGTTGAGTTTTTAGACATAGGGCCTCCATTCCCTAGTCGCCTTATTTACCAACATTAGGGCTCTAATCCCTAAGTTGAGTTTTTAGACATAGGGCCTCCATTCCCTAGTCGCCTTATTTACCAACATTAGGGCTCTAATCCCTAAGTTGAGTTTTTAGACATAGGGCCTCCATTCCCTAGTCGCCTTATTTACCAACATTAGGGCTCTAATCCCTAAGTTGAGTTTTTAGACATAGGGCCTCCATTCCCTAGTCGCCTTATTTACCAACATTAGGGCTCTAATCCCTAAGTTGAGTTTTTAGACATAGGGCCTCCATTCCCTAGTCGCCTTATTTACCAACATTAGGGCTCTAATCCCTAAGTTGAGTTTTTAGACATAGGGCCTCCATTCCCTAGTCGCCTTATTTACCAACATTAGGGCTCTAATCCCTAAGTTGAGTTTTTAGACATAGGGCCTCCATTCCCTAGTCGCCTTATTTACCAACATTAGGGCTCTATTCCCTGAGTTGAGTTTCTACACATAGGGCTTCCATTCCCTAGTCGCCTTTTACAAACATTAGGGCTATAATACCTGAGTTGAGTTTTTAGGCATAAGGCCCCCATTTCCTAGTCACCTTCTTACCAACATTAGGGCTCCAATTCCTAATTTGAGTTAATAGACATAAGGCCTCCATTACCTCGTCGCCTTTTTTACCAACATTAGAGCTCCAATCCCTGAGTTGAGTTTTTAGACATAAGGCCTCCATTCCCTAGTCGCCTTTTTTTCCAACATTAGGGCTTCTTTCCCTGAGTTGAGTTTGTAGACATAGGGCCTCCATTCCCTAGTTGCCTTTTACCAAAATTACAACTCCAATCCCTGAGCTGAGTTTTTAGACATAGGGCACAATTCCCTAGTCACCTTTTACCAACATTGGGGCTCCAATCCCTGAGTTGAGTTTTAGACATTGGGCCTTCATTCCCTAGTCTCCTTTTTTACCAATATTAGAGCTCCAATCCCTGAGTTGAGTTTTTAGACATAGGGTCTCCATTCCCTAGTCGCCTTATTTACCAACATTAGGGCTCTAATCCCTGAGTTGCGTTTTTAGACATAGGGCTTCCATTCACTAGTAGGCTTTTACAAATATTAGGACTCCAATCCTTGAGTTGAGGTTTTAGACATAGGGCCTCCATTCCCTAGTCGCCTTCATACCAACATTAGGGCTCCAATACCTGAGTTGAGTTTTTAGACATCGGGTCTCCATTACCTCGTCGCCTTTTTTACCAACATTAGGGCTCCAATCCCTGAATTGAGTTTTTAGACATATGGCCTCCATTCGCTAGTCCCCTTTTTTACTAACATTAGGGATCCAATCCCTGAGTCTAGTTTTTAGATATAGGGCCTCCATTCCCAAGTCACCTTTTACCAACATTAGGGCTCCAATCCCTAGGTTGAGTTTTAGACATAGGGCCTTCATTCCCTAGTTTCCTTTTTTACCAACATTACAGCTCCAATCCCCGAGTTGAGTTTTTAGACATAAGGCCTCCATTCCCAGGTCGCCTTTTACCAACATCAGGGTTCCAATACCTGAGTTTAGTTTTTAGACGTAGGGCCTCCATTCCGTCGTCACCTTTTTTTACCAACATTAGGGCTCCAATCCCTGAGTTGAGATTTTAGACATAGGGCCTCCATTCCCTAGTCGCCTTTTTACCAATATTAGGGCTCCAATCCCTGAGTTGAGATTTTATACATAGGGCCTCCATTCCCTAGTCGCCTTTTTTTACCAAAATTAGAGCACCAATCCTTGAGTTGAGTTCTTAGACATAAGGCCTTCGTTCCTAGTCGCCTTTTACCAACATTAGGGCTCCAATCCCTGAGTTGAGTTTTTAGACATAGGTCTCCATTCCCTATTCGCCTTTTATCAATATTAGTGCTACAATCCCTGAGTTTAGTTTTTAGACATAGGGCCTCCATTCCCTAGTCGCATTTTAACCAATATTAGGTCTCCAATACCTGAGTTGTGATTTTATGCATAGGGCCTCCATTCCCTAGTCTCCTTTTTACCAACATTAGGGCTCCATTCCCTTAATTGCTTTTTTAGACCTAGGGCCTCCATTTCATAGTTACCTTTTACCAACATTAGGGGTCCAATCCCTGAGTTGAGTTTTTAGACATAAGGCCTCCATTCCCCAGTCGCCTTATTTACCAACATTAGGGCTCTAATCCCTGAGTTGAGTTTTTAGACATAGGGCTTCCATTCACTAGTTGCCTTTTACAAATATTAAAGCTCCAATCCCCGAGTTGAATTTTTAGACATAGGGACTCCGTTCCCTAGTCGCCTTCTTACCAACATTAGGGCTCCAATATCTTAGTTGAGTTTTTAGACATCGAGCCTCCATTACCTTGTCGCCTTTTTTATCAACATTAGGGCACCAATCCCTGAGTTGAGTTTTTAGACATAACGCATCCATTAGCTAGTCCCCCATTTTTTCCAACATTAGGGCTCCAATCTCTTAGTTATGTTTTTAGACATAGGGCCTCCATTCCCTAGTCGACTTTTACCAACATTAGGGCTCCAATCCCTGAGTTGAATTTTAGACATAGAGCCTCCATTCCCTAGCCGCTATTTTACCAACATTAGGGCTCCAATCCATGAGTTGAGTTTTTAGACATAGGGCCACAATTCCCTAGTTGCCTTTTTTACCAACATTAGGGCTCTAATCCCTGATTTGAGTTTTTAGACATAGGACCTCCATTCCCTAGTCGACTTTTACCAACATTAGGGCTCCAATCCCTAAATTGAATTTTAGACATAGAGCCTTCATTCCCTAGTCGCCTTTTACAAACGTTAGGGTTCCAATCCCTGAGTTGAGTTTTTAGACATAGGTCCTGCATTCACTAGTCGCCTTTTACAAATATTAGGGCTATAATCCCTGAGTTGAGTTTTTAGGCACAAGCCCTCCATTCCGTACTCGCCTTCTTACCAACATTAGGGCTCCAATCCTTGAGTTGAGTTTTTAGATTTAAGGCCTCCATTCCCTCGTCGCCTATTTTACCAACTTTAGGGCTTTAATCCCTGAGTTGAGTTTTTAGACATAAGGCTCCATTACCTAGTCACCTTTTTTTCTAACATTAGTGCTCCAATCCCTGAGTTGAGTTTTAGAAATAGTTCCTCCATACCATAGTTGCCTTTTATAAAAATTAATACTCCAATCCCTGAGCTGAGTTTTTAGACATAGGGACTCCATTTCCTAGTAACCTTTTACCAACATTTGGGCTCCAATCCCTGAGTTGAGTTTTAGACATAGGGCCTCCATTCCCTCATCGCCTTTTTTACCAACATTGGGGCTCCAATCCCTGAGTTGAGTTTTTAAACATAAGGCCTTCATTCCCTAGTCGTCATTTTTTTCAACATTAGGGCTCCAATCCCTGAGTTGACTTTTTAGACATAGGGCCTCCATTCCCTTGTTGCCTTTTACCAAAATTACAACTCTAATCCCTGAGCTGAGTTTTTAGACATAGGGCCTCCATTCCCTAGTCTCCTTTTTTACCAATATTAGAACTCCAATCCCCTAGTTGAGTTTTTAGACATAAGGCATCCATTCCCAAGTCGCCATTTACCAATATTAGGGCTCCAATCCCTGAGTTGAGTTTTTAGACATAGGGCCTCAATTCCCTAGTCGCCTTATTTACCAACTTTAGAGCTTCAATCCCCGAGTTGAGTTTTTAGACATAAGGCCTCCATTCCCAAGTCGCCTTTTACCAACATTATGGCTCCAATCCCTGAGTTGAGTTTTAGACATAGGGCCTCCATTCCCTAGTCTCCTTTTTTACCAACATTAGAGCTCCAATCCCCGAGTTGAGTTTTTAGACATAAGGCCTCCATTCCCAAGTCGCCTTTTACCAACATTAGGGCTCCAATCCCCAAGTTGAGTTTTTAGACATAAGGCATCCATCCCCTATTCGTCTTCTACCAACATCAGGGCTCCAATCCCTGAGTTGAGTTTTTAGACATAGGGCCTCCATTCCCTCGTCGCCTTTTTTTACCAACAATATGGCTCCAATCCCTGAGTTGAGGTTCTAGACATAGGTCCTCCATTCCCTAGTCGCCTTTTTATCAATATTAGGGCTCTAATCCTGGAGTTGAGATTTTATACATAGGGCCTCCATTCCCTAGTCGCCTTTTTTTACCAACATTAGAGCACCAATCCTTGAGTTGAGTTCTTAGACATAAGGCCTTCGTTCCCTAGTCCCCTTTTACCAGCATTAGGGCTCCAATCCTTGAGCTGAGTTTTTAAACATAGGTCTCCATTCCCTAGTCGCCTTTTACCAACATTAGGGCTCCATTCCCTAATCGCATTTTTACCAATATTAGGGCTCCAATCCCTGAGTTGAGATTTTATACACAGGGCCTCCATTCCTTATTCGCCTTTTTACCAACATTAGGGCTCCATTCCCTGAATTGCATTTTTAGACATAGGGCCTCCATTCCATAGTTACCTTTTACCAACATTAGTGGTCCAATCCCCTGAATTGAGTTTTTAGACATAGGGCCTCCATTCCCTAGTCGCCTTATTTACCAACATTAGGGCTCTAATCCGTGAGTTGAGTTTTTAGACATAGGCCTTCTGTTCACTAGTCGCCTTATACTTACATTAGGGCTCCAATTCCTGAGTTGAGTTTTTAGACAAAAGGACTCCATTCCCTAGTCGCCCTCGTACCAACATTAGGGCTCCAATCCCTGAGTTGAGTTTTTAGACATAAGGCCTGCATTTGCTAGTCACCTTTTTTTCCAACATTAGGGCTCCAATCCCTGAGTTAAGTTTTTAGGAATAGGTCCTCCATTCCCTAGTCGACTTTTACCAACATTAGGGCTCTAATCCCTTAGTTAAATTTTAGACATAGAGCCTCCATTCCCTAGTCGCCTTTTACAAACGTTAGGACTCTAATCCTTGAGTTGAGTTCTTAGACATAGGTCCTACTTTCACTAATCGCCTTTTACAAATATTAGGGCTATAATCCCTGAGTTGAGTTTTTAGGCACAAGTCCTCCATTCCCTACTCGCCTTCTTACCAACATTAGGGCTCCAATCCCTGAGTTGAGTTTTTAGACTTAAGGCCTCCATTCCCTCGTCGCCTGTTTTACCAACTTTAGGGCTATAATCCCTAAGTTGAGTTTTTAGACATAAGGCCTCCATTCCCTAGTCGCCTTTTTTTCTAACATTAGGGCTCCAATCCATGAGTTGAGTTTTTAGAAATAGTTCCTCCATACCCTAGTTGCCTTTTATAAAAATTACAACTCCAATCCCTGAGCTGAGTTTTTAGACAAAGGGGCTCCATTCCCTAGTCACCTTTTACCAACATTAGGGCTTCAATCCCTGAGTTGAGTTTTAGACATAGGGCCTCCATTCCCTAGTCTCCTTTTTTACCAATATTAGAGCTCCAATCCCTGAGTTGAGTTTTTAGACATAGGGCCTCCATTCCCTAGTCTCCTTTTTTACCAATATTAGAGCTCCAATCCCTGAGTTGAGTTTTTAGACATAAGGCTTCCATTCCCAAGTCGCCATTTACCAACATTAGGGCTCCAATCCCTGAGTTGAGTTTTTAGACATAGGGCCTCCATTCCCCAGTCGCCTTATTTGCCAACATTAGAGCTCCAATCCCCGAGTTGAGGTTTTAGACATAAGGCCTCCATTCCCAAGTCGCCTTTTACCAACATTATGGCTCCAATCCCTGAGTTGAGTTTTTAGACATAAGGCCTCCATTCCCAAGTCGCCTTTTACCAACATTAGGGCTCCAATCCCCGAGTTGAGTTTTTAGACATAAGGCCTCCATTACCTATTCGCCTTTTACCAACATCAGGGCTCCAATTCCTGAGTTAAGTTTTTAGACATAGGGCCTCCATTCCCTCGTCGCCTTTTTTTACCAACAATATGGCTCCAATCCCTGAGTTGAGATTTTAGACATAGGGCCTCCATTCCCTAGTCGCCTCTTTACCAATATTAGGGCTCTAATCCCGGAGTTGAGATTTTATACATAGGGCCTCCATTCCCTAGTCGCCTTTTTTTACCAACATTAGAGCACTAATCCTTGAGTTGAGTTCTTAGACATAAGGCCTCCGTTCCCTAGTCCCCTTTTACCAGCATTAGGGCTCCAATCCTTGAGTTGAGTTTTTAAACATACGTTTCCATTCCCTAGTCTCTTTTACCAACATTAGTGCTCCAATCCCTGAGTTTAGTTTTTAGACATAGGGTCTCCATTCCCTAGTCGCATTTTTACCAATATTAGGTCTCCAATCCCTGAGTTGAGATATTATACATAGGGCCTCCATCCCCTATTTGCCTTTTACCAACATTAGGGCTCCATTCCCTGAATTGCATTTTTAGACATAGGGCCTCCATTCCATAGTTACCTTTTGCCAACATTAATGGTCCAATCCCTGAATCGAGTTTTTAGACATAGGGCCTCCATTCCCTAGTCGCCTTCTTTACCAACATTAGGGCTCTAATCCCTGAGTTGAGTTTTTAGACATAGGCCTTCCATTCACTAGTTGCCTTTTACAAATATTAGGGCTCCAATCCCTGAGTTGAGTCTTTAGACATAGGGACTCCATTCCCTAGTCGCCTTCGTACCAACATTAGGGCTCCAATATCTTAGTTGAGCTTTTAGACATCGGGCCTCCATTACCTCGTTGCCTTTTTTATCAACATTAGGGCTCCAATCCCTGAGTTGAGTTTTTAGACATAAGGCCTGCATTCGCTAGTCACCTTTTTTTCCAACATTAGGGCTCCAATCCTAGAGTTAAGTTTTTAGGAATAGGTCCTCCATTCCCTAGTCGACTTTTACCAACATTAGGGCTCCAATCCCTAAGTTAAATTTTAGACATAGAGCCTCCATTCCCTAGTCGCCTTTTACAAACGTTAGTGCTCCAATCCTTGAGTTGAGTTTATAGACATAGGTCCTGCATTCACTAGTCGCCTTTTACAAATATTAGGGCTATAATCCCTGAGTTGAGTTTTTAGGCACAAGGCCTCCATTCCCTACTCGCATTCTTACCAACATTAGGGCTCCAATCCCTGAGTTGAGTTTTTAGACTTAAGGCCTCCATTCCCTCGTCGCCTGTTTTACCAACTTTAGGGCTCTAATCCCTGAGTTGAGTTTTTAGAAATAGTTCCTCCATACCCTAGTTGCCTTTATAAAAATTACAACTCCAATCCCTGAGCTGAGTTTTTAGACAAAGGGGCTGCATTCCCAAGTCACCTTTTACCAACATTAGGGCTCCAATCCCTGAGTTGAGTTTGAGACATAGGGCCTCCATTCCCTAGTCTCCTTTTTTACCAATATTAGAGCTCCAATCCCTGAGTTGAGTTTTTAGACATAAGGCTTCCATTCCCAAGTCGCCATTTACCAACATTAGGGCTCCAATCCCTGAGTTGAGTTTTTAGACATAGGGCCTCCATTCCCTAGTCGCCTTATTTACCAACATTAGAGCTCCAATCCCCGAGTTGAGTTTTTAGACATAAGGCCTCCATTCCCTAGTCGCCTTATTTACCAACATTAGGCCTCCAATCCCTGAGTTGAGTTTTAGACATAGGGCCTCCATTCCATAGTCTCCTTTTTTACCAACATTAGAGCTCCAATCTCCGAGTTGAGTTTTTAGACATAAGGCCTCCATTCCCAAGTCGCCTTTGACCAACATTAGGGCTCCAATCCCCAAGTTGAGTTTTTAGACATAAGGCCTCCATTCCCTATTCGCCTTTTACCAACATCAGGGCTCCAATTCCTGAGTTGAGTTTTTAGACATAGGGCCTCCATTCCCTCGTCGCCTTTTTTTACCAACAATATGGATCCAATCCCTGAGTTGAGATTTTAGACATAGGGCCTCCATTCCCTAGTCACCTTTTTACCAATATTAAGGCTCTAATCCCGGAGTTGAGATTTTATACATATGGCCTCCATTCCCTAGTCGCCATTTTTTACCAACATTACAGCACCAATCCTTGAGCTAAGTTCTTAGACATAAGGCCTCCGTTCCCTAGTCCCCTTTTACCAGCATTAGGGCTCCAATCCTCGTGTTGAGTTTTTAAATATAGGTCTCAATTCCCTAGTCTCCTTTTACCAACATTAGTGCTCCAATCCCTGAGTTTAGTTTTTAGACATAGGGCCTCCATTCCCTAGTCGCATTTTTACCAATATTAGGGCTCCAATCCCTGAGTTGAGATTTTATACATAGGGCCTCCATTCCCTATTCGCCTTTTTACCAACATTAGGGCTCCATTCCCTAAATTGAATTTTTAGACATAGGGCCTCCATTCCATAGTTACCTTTTACCAACATTAGTGGTCCAATCCCTGAATTGAGTTTTTAGACATAGGGCCTCCATTCCCTAGTCGTCTTATTTACCAACATTAGGGCTCTAATCCCTAAGTTGAGTTTTTAGACATAGGCCTTCCATTCACTAGTCGCCTTTTACAAACATTAGGGCTCCAATCCCCGAGTTGAGTTTTTAGACATAAGGCCTCCATTCCCAAGTCGCCTGTTACCAACATTATGGCTCCAATCCCTGAGTTGAGTTTTAGACTTAGGGCCTCCATTCCCTAGTCTCCTTTTTTACCAACATTAAAGCTCCGAGTTGAGTTAAGGCCACCATTCCCAAGTTGCCTTTTACCAACATTAGGGCTTCAATCCCCGAGTTGAGTTTTTAGACATAAGGCCTACATTCCCAAGTCGCCTTTTACCAACATCAGGGCTCCAATCCCTGAGTTGAGTTTTTAGACATAGGGCCTCCATTCCCTCGTCGCCTTTTTTTACCAACAATACGGCTCCAATCCCTGAGTTGAGATTTTAGACATAAGGCCTCCATTCCCCAGTCGGCTTTTTACCAATATTAGGGCTCCAATCCCTGAGTTGAAATTTTATACATAGGGCCTCCATTCCCTAGTCGCCTTTTTTTACCAACATTAGAGCACCAATCCTTGAGTTGAGTTCTTAGACATAAGGCCTCCGTTCCGTAGTCGCCTTTTACCAACATTAGGGCTGCAATTCTTGAGTTATGTTTTTAGACATAGGTCTCCATTCCTTAGTCGCCTTTTACAAACATTAGTGCTCCAATCCCTGAGTTAAGTTTTTAAACATAGGGCCTCCATTCCCTAGTCGCATTTTTACCAATATTAGGGCTCCAATCCCTGAGTTGAGATTTTATACATAGGGCCTCCATTCCCTAGTCGCCTTTTTAACAACATTAGGGCTCCATTCCCTGAATTGCATTTTTAGACATAGGGCCTCCATTCCATAGTTACCTTTTACCAACAATAGGGGTCCAATCCCTGAGTTGAGTTTTTAGACATAGGGCCTCCATTCTCTAGTCGCCTTATTTACCAACATTAGGGGTCCAATCCCTGAGTTGAGTTTTTAGACATAGGGACTCCATTCCCTAGTCGCCTTCGTAACAACATTAGGGCTCCAATATCTTAGTTGAGTTTTTAGACATCGGGCCTCCATTACCTCGTCGCCTTTTTTATCAACATTAGGGCTCCAATCCCTGAGTTGAGTTTTTAGACATAAGGCCTCCATTCGCTAGTCACCTTTTTATCCAACATTAGGGCTCCAATCCCTGAGTTATGTTTTTAGGCATAGGTCCTCCATTCCCTAGTCCACTTTTACCAACATTAGGGCTCCAATCCCTGAGTTGAATTTTAGACATAGAGCCTCCATTCCCTAGTCGCCTTTTTTACCAACATTAGGCTCCAATCCCTGAGTTGAGTTTTTAGGCATAGGACCACAATTCCCTAGTTGTCCTTTTTACCATCATTAGGGCTCTAATCCCTGATTTGAGTTTTTAGACATTAGTCCTCCATTCCCTAGTCGTCTTATTTACCAACATTAGGGCTCCAATCCCTAGGTTGAGTTTTTAGACATAGGGCATGCATTCACTAGTCGCCTTTTACAAATATTTGGGCTTTAATCCCTTAGTTGAGTTTTTAGGAATAAGGCCTCCATTCCCTACTCGCCTTCTTTCAAAAATTAGGGCTCCAATCCCTGAGTTGCATTTTTAGACATAAGGCCTCCATTCCCTCGTCGCCTGTTTTACTAACTTTATGGCTCCAATCCAAGAGTTGAGTTTTTAGTCATTAGGCCACCATTTCCTAGTCGCCTTTTTTTCTAACATTAGGGCTCCAATCCTTGAGTTGAGTTTTTAGACATAGGGCCTCCAAACCCTAGTTGCCTTTTACCAAAATTACAACTCCAATCCCTGAGCTGAGTGTTTAGACATAGGGCCTCCATTCCCTAGTCACTTTTTACCAAAATTAGGGCTCCAATCCCTGAGTTGAGTTTCACACATAGGACCTCCATTCCCTAGTCTGCTTTTTTACCAATATTAGAGCTCCAATCCCTTAGTTGAGTTTTTAAATATAGGTCATCCATTCTCTAGTTGCCATTTTACCAACATTAGGGTTCCAATCCCTGAGTTAAGTTTTGAGACATAAGGCCTCCATTCCCCAGTCGCGTTTTTTACCAACATTAGGGCTCCAATCACTGAGTTGAGTTTTTAGACATAGGGCCACCATTCCCTAATCGCCATTTTTACCAACATTAGGGCTCCAATCCCTGAATTGAGTTTTTAGACATAAGGCCTCCATTCCCTAGTCACCTTTTACCAACATTAGGGCTCCAATCCCTGTGCTGAGTTTTTAGACATTGGTCCTACATTCCCTAGTCCCCTTATTTACCAACATTATAGCTCCAATCCCTGATTTGAGTTTTTAGATATAGGGCCTCCATTCACTAGCTGCCTTTTATAAATATTAGGACTCTAATCACTGAGTTGAGTTTTTAGGCATAAGGCCTCCATTCCCTAGTCGCCTTCTTACCAACATTAGGGCTCCAGTCCCTGAGTTGAGTTTTTAGACCTAAGGCCTCCATTCCCTCGTTACCTTTTTTACCAACATTGGGACTCTAATCCTTGTGTTGAGTTTTTAGACATAAGGCCTCCAATCCCTAGTCGCCTTTTTTACAAATATTAGGGATCCAATCCCTGAGTTGAGTTTTTAGACATAGGGCCTCCATTCCCTAGTTGCCTTTTGCCAAAATTACAACTCCAATCCCTGAGCTGAGTGTTTAGACATAGGGCCTCCATTCCCTAGTCCCCTTTTACCAAAATTAGGGCTCCAATCCCTGAGTTGAGTTTCAGACATAGGGCCTCCACTCCCTAGTCTCCTTTTTTACCAATATTAGAGCTCCAATCCCTGAGTTGAATTTTTAGACGTAAGGCCTCCATTCCCTAGTCACCTTTTACCACCAATAGGGCTCCAATCCCTGAGTTGAGTTTTTAGACATAGGGCATCCATTCCCTAGTCGCCTTATTTACCAACATTAGGGCTCTAATCTTTGAGTTGAATTTTTAGACATAGGGCTTCCATTCACTAGTCGCCTATTACAAACATTAGGGCTCCAATCCCTGAGTTAAGTTTTTAGACATAGGGCCTCCATTCCCTAGTCGCCGTTTTTACCAACATTAGGGCTCCAATCCCTGAGTTGAGTTTGTAGACATAGGGCTTCCATTCACTAGTCACCTTTTACAAACATTAGGGCTTCAATCCCTGAGTTGAGTTTTTAAACATAGGGCCTCCATTTCGTAGTCGCCCTTTTACCAATATAAGGGCTCCAATCCCTGAGATGCGTTTTTAGACGTAGGGCCTCCATTCCCTAGTTGCCTTTTGCCAACATTAGGGGTACAATCCCTGAGTTGAGTTTTTACACATAGGGTAACCATTCCCAAGTCATCTTTTTGCCAATATTAGGGCTCCAATCCCTGAGTTGAGTTTTTAGACATAGGGCCACCATTCCCTAATCGCCATTTTTACCAACATTAGGGCTCCAATCCCTGAGTTGAGTTTTTAGACTTAAGGCCTCCATTCCCTAGTCGCCTTTTACCAATATTAGGGCTCCAATCCCTGTGCTGAGTTTTTAGATATTGGCCCTCCATTACCTAGTCAATCCCTGATTTGAGTTTTAGACATAGGGCCTCTATTCACTAGTCGCCTTTTATAAACATTAGGGCTCTAATCACTGAGTTGAGTTTTTAGACCTAAGGCCTCCATTCCCTCGTTGCCTTTTTTACCAACATTGGGACTCCAGTCCCTGAGTTGAGTTTTTAGACATAAGGCCTCCATTCCCTAGTTGCCTTTTTTACAAACATTAGGGATCCAATCCCTGAGTTGAGTTTTTAGACATAGGGCCTCTATTCCCTAGTTGCCTTTCACCAAAATTACAACTTCCATCCCTGAGCTGAGTATTTAGACATAGGGCCTCCATTCCCTAGTCACCTCTTACCAACATTAGGGCTCCAATCCCTGAGTTGAGTTTCAGACATAGGGCCTCCATTCCCTAGTCTCCTTTTTTACCAATATTAGAGCTCCAATCCATGAGTTGAGTTTTTAGATGTAAGGCCTCCATTCCCTAGTCGCCTTTTACCACCATTAGGGCTCCAATCCCTGAGTTGAGTTTTTAGACATAGGGCATCTATTCCCTAGTCGCCTTATTTACCAACATTAGGGCTCTAATCTCTGAGTTGAATTTTTAGACATAGGGCCTCCATTCCCTAGTCGCCTTTTTTACCAACATTAGGGCTTCAATCCCTTAGTTGAGTTTGTAGACATAGGGCTTCCATTCACTAGTCGCCTTTTACAAACATTAGGGCTCCAATCCCTGAGTTGAGTATTTAAACATAGGGCCTCCATTTCGTAGTCGCCCTTTTACCAATATTAGGGCTCCATTCCCTGAGATGCGTTTTTAGACATAGGGCCTCCATTCCCTAGTTGCCTTTTGCCAACATTAGGGGTACAATCCCTGAGTTGAGTTTTTACACATAGGGTATCCATCCCCAAGTCGCCTTTTTGCTAATATTAGGGCTCCAATCCCTGAGTTGAGTTTTTAGACATAGGGCCACCATTCCCTAATCGCCTTTTTTACCAACATTAGGGCTCCAATCCCTAAGTTGAGTTTTTAGACATAAGGCCTCCATTCCATAGTCACCTTTTACCAACATTAGGGCTCCAATCCCTGCGCTGAGTTTTTAGACATTGGCTCTCCATTCCCTAGTCAATCCTTGATTTGAGTTTTAGACATAGGGCCTCCATTCAATAGTCGCCTTTTATAAACATTAGGGCTCTAATCACTGAGTTGAGTTTTTAGGCATAAGGCCTCCATTCCCTAGTCGCCTTCTTACCAACATTAGGGCTCCAGTCCCTGAGTTAAGTTTTTAGATATAGGGACTCCATTCCCTAGTTTCCTTTTACCAAAATTACAACTCCAATCCATTAGCTGAGTGTTTAGACATAGGGCTTCCATTCCCTAGTCACCTTTTACCAACATTAGGGCTCCAATCCCTGAGTTGAGTTTCAGACATAGGGCCTCCATTCCCTAGTCTCCTTTTTTACCAATATTAGAGCTCCAATCCCTGAGTTGAGTTTTTAGACGTAAGGCCTCCATTCCCTAGTCGCCTTTTACCACCATTAGGGCTCCAATCCCTGAGTTGAGTTTTTAGACATAGGGCATCCATTCCCTACTCGCCTTATTTACCAACATTAGGGCTCTAATCTCTGAGTTGAATTTTTAGACATAGGGCTTCCATTCACTAGTTGCCTTTTACAAACATTAGGGCTCCAATCCCTGAGTTGAGTTTTTAGACATAGGGCCTCCATTCCCTAGTCACCTTTTTTACCAACATTAGGGCTCCAATCCCTGAGTTTAGTTTGTAGACATAGGGCTTCCATTCACTAGTCGCCTTTTACAAATATTAGGGCTCCAATCCCTGAGTTGAGTTTTTAAACATAGGGCCTCCATTTCGTAGTCGTCCTTTTACCAATATTAGGGCTCCAATCCCTGAGATGCATTTTTATACATAGGGCCTCCATTCCCTAGTTGCCTTTTGCCAACATTAGGGGTACAATCACTAAGTTGAGGTTTTACACATAGGGTATCCATTCCCAAGTCGCCTTTTTTCCAATATTTGGGCTCCAATCCCTGAGTTGAGTTTTTAGACATAGGGCCACCATTCCCTAATCGCCTTTTTTACCAACATTAGGGCTCCAATCCCTGAGTTGAGTTTTAAGACATAAGGCCTCCATTCCCTAGCCACTTTTTACCAACATTAGGGCTCCAATCCCTGTGCTGAGTTTTTAGACATTGGCCCTCCATTCCCTAGTCAATCCCTGATTTGGGTTTTAGACATAGGGCCTCCATTCACTAGTCGCCTTTTATAAACATTAGGGCTCTAATAACTGAGTTGAGTTTTTAGGCATAAGGCCTTCATTCCCTAGTCACCTTCTTACCAACATTAGGGCTCCAATCCCTGAGTTGAGTTTTTAGACCTAAGGCCTCCATTCCCTCGTTGCCTTTTTTACCAACATTGGGACTCCAATCCCTGTGTTGAGTTTTTAGACATAAGGCCTCCATTCCCTAGTCGCCTTTTTTACAAACATTAGGGATCCAATCCCTGAGTTGAGTTTTTAGACATAGGGCTTCCATTCCCTAGTTGCCATTTACCAAAATTACAACTCCAATCCCTGAGCTGAGTGTTTAGACATAGGGCCTCCATTCCCTAGTCACCTTTTACCAACATTAGGGCTCCAATCCCTGAGTTGAGTTTCACACATAGGGCCTCCATTCCCTAGTCTCCTTTTTTACCAATATTAGAGCTCCAATCCCTGAGTTGAGTTTTTAGACGTAAGGCCTCCATTCCCTAGTCGCCTTTTACCAAGATTAGGGCTCCAATCCCCGAGTTGAGTTTTTAGACATAGGGCCTCAATTCCCTAGTCACCTTTTTTACCAACATTAGGGCTCCAATCCCTGAGTTGAGTTTGTAGATATAGGGCTTCCATTCACTAGTCGCATTTTACAAACATTAGGGCTCCAATCCCTGAGTTGTGTTTTTAAACATAGGGCCTCCATTTTGTAGTCTCCCTTTTACCAATATTAGGGCTCCAATCCCTGAGTTGCATTTTTAGACATAGGGCCTCCATTCCCTAGTTGCCTTTTGCCAACATTAGGGGTACAATCTCTGAGTTGAGTTTTTAGACATAGGGTATCCATTCCCTAGTCGCCTTTTTGCCAATATTAGGGCTCCAATCCCTGAGTTGAGTTTTTTATTTTAGATATAGGGCCTCCATTCCCTAGTCACTTTTTTACCAACATTAGGGATCAAATCTCTGAGTTGAGTTTTTAGGCATAGGGCCTCCATTCCCTAGTTGCCTTTTTACCAATATTAGGGCTCCAATCTCTGAGTTGAGTTTTTAGGCATAGAGCCTCCATTCCCTAGTCGCCTTTTTACCAACATTAGGGCTCCAATCCCTGAGTTGAGTTTTTGGACATAGGGCCTCCATTCTCTAGTCGCCTTTTTACCAACATTAGGGCTCCAATCCCTGAGTTGAGATTTTTTAGGCATAGGGCCTCCATTCCGTAGTCTGTTCCTCCTAAACAGACACAATCCTTATTTTATCGCTTTTAAAAAAACAGTTCAGTCTTTTTGGTCGCAAATAAATTAGGAAATTTTCCTTGTGAAAACTGGGGCAGAAAAATTTCATTCATTTGTTTGATTTGGCATCTGACCAAGTTTGACTTCAAGTCGCGGTGTCCGAGGTAGCCGAAAGAATGAGCCTCAGTCCATATCAATGAAAAGAAGTGAATTCAAAATGCTGAAGTGAAGAAAACACGAACTGCTCAAGATATGATTAAAGTGACAAGCTTCGCATGTCCCGCCTTGATCCAATACTGAAGAAAGAACGAACACCTGCAGCTGACGAGCATCAAGATTCGGATCGGAGTCCATAGCAAGAATTAGCTAAGACTCAAGATCAAGCTTTGAGATATTTATATATAGGAATCTTGTAACTCGTAGTTGATAGGACTAGCGAGCTTAGCTTTTGATTTTCCTCTTGGTGTAATAAGGGGGTCAGCAAGTAGTAGCAGCAGCAACAACAGTGAAATCATAGCTCCTGATAGTCCCAACTACCAAAACTTCCAAAACTACACTGATCTGATTCCTTTAAAGCCAAGGATATGTAGGCAACCTTTGAAACAAGGTTCGGTCAAATACTTTTCAAAAAAATTCTTCTCATGGATTGCAAGCAGGCAAAAATCCCTCATAATTGCTCATTTTATCTTTGCCCGAAAATCCTTCGTGTCTCCGAGCAAAGAGGGGTAGCTGTGAGCACATGATTTTTGCCTCGCATAAAACACTCCTATAGAATTTCCAAGATTAGGATTTTTCTTTTAATTATTTGGTTTTTAGCAATTATTGCATAATTTTCGTGTATGTTTGCATTCTGTGTGCATATTTAATTTCATGTAATTCATAAAAAATACAAAAAACAAATGTTGCATTCGCATTTAGGATTCAATTTTATATTTTAGGCAAATTAGTTAATTGATGTTACAAAAATGGAAGAAAATCACAAAAAATAGTTTATTTTTACTCTTTTAATTTTTATTTCTAAATTTTGGTAGTTTTCCTTTAAATTTGAATTTAACTATTTGTATTAATTATTATTGATTAGAATTTGTTAAGTTAATTTAGTTTAAAGAGTTATTTTAAGATTTTTTTATTTTTTATATTTTGAAAAAAATGGAAAAAAAAAAGAAAAAAATTTGAAATCGAAAAAGAGATCAGGTGTTTTTTATATGGGCCAAAAACAATTGAAATTGCCTTCAGCCCAATTAAAAGAACCCCTTTAACCCCTGAAGGCCGGTTAAACTGGCCCAAAACTTGTTCCCACTCCCAGATGCCCAGTCCAGTTTCCCCTATGATCAAACAACCCCGTTTTAGCAAGCCTCCAATAAGCACCGTTGATTTATTTTGATCTAACGGTCCGAAACTAGGGTCATAGTTAATATTTATATGTCCAAAGCAAACCCCCCCCCCCCTCTCCCCGTCTTATCTCTCACCCTAGAGACCCCGTTCAACTCTCCAAAGGTGCTATCTTATACCACCGTCCGCCGCTCGCTGGAAATCGCCCATGGCGGCGGACGGTGGCCAATCGCCACCAAAACAATACCATTTATTCCTCTCCTCCTCCTCATATAAAATCTCCAAACAACCCACCTCAAATTCATCTAGAACCCTTCGAATTTTAGATCGATGGGCGAAACCCTAGCTCCGCCCTAGTTTTCTTCGGTGGCGGTGCCACCACCAACCACCACCAAACTAACACCAAATAATCCCAAAGCCTCCCTCATCCCATATATCCAACCTTTTACCCTTGAATCAATTTCGAACCTGTTGAATATTGAATCCGAGTTCAACGCTAAAAGCTCAAAAGCATTTTTTTGGCGAGTGTGTTAACATGGAAGGTCAGGGAGTGTTATTCTAAGCTCAACAAAAATGATGTCGATTCTAAGTTTAGTTAAGTCTTTGATGTTTTCGGCTGGTTTCAAGGGTCGATCCGGTGAGTCCCTTTCCCTCTCTGTATTTTCTTTCTATCCTATTACCCTGCTCCTTTTCTTTTTTTTCAACTTAGTTTCACAATAATCTTCCTGGAAATTCATCCTCTGAGTTCAAGTTGGTTCCTTCGTTCATTGTTTTCCTCTTTTCTTTAATTTCTTTGTGAATTCTGTTTATGCAACATCTTTAGTTTGTTAGGCATGTTAAGTTTCGGATTCGTTAAATCCCTTAGTTAATTAGGTCTTAGTTTAGTCAACTTATGGTTAATTAGCTCATTCATCTCTGTTTTATTTGATTGCATTTTTAAAGGGGGTTCCGGGTTTCTTTTAGGGAACTTTGGCCAGTCTTTCAAATTGGGAATTTTGGTTGATGTCAATTGGACCTTGAAAAATCATAAAGCCTAATTGAGTGTTGGACTCAAGCCTGTTTGTTAAGCCCAGGGCTGGTTCAATCTATTTGGGTCAACTTGACCCATTTGACTTGCTGACAGTAGTTTTGAGAGGTTCAAAGGATAAATTGGGTAGTTTAGTTAGGGAATCTTTTGTTAACTGCTTTAGGAAGCTTCTTAGAAACTAAAAATAGACTTGTTGGGCCAACAAGTCAGGAATTGAAGGACTTTTAAGCAAATAATAAAAGTTGGGAAGGATTAAAGGCCAAAACATAGCCCATTTCAGCTGCCCTAGTAGCTTGCCTATAAAGGCACTGCTAAGAAAAGCTCATTTGAGAGTTTAAGAGATAAAATCTAGAAAAAATTATTTGGCTAAAAACACACAAAAAAAATGAAAAATATTGTTCCATTGCATTCCCTTCACTGATTCCTGAAGTTTTCAGCTTCTGAGTCAACTTGTGATTTATTTGGAGTTTTAAAAAATGATTTGAATTAGAATTTGGGGTTGATTTTCTAGGATTTGAAAAGGATCTGTCATCTTGTTGATTTTGGATTTCAAAAATGGATCGAAGTTGGTTCCACTGATTGTTTTTGCTACTGATTCCTCCTCCTGTTACTGCTGACCCATCACTCTTTTTGTTTCTATTCTAATTTTCAGCTACACATTTTAAGCCCTATCGATTATGAAGTTGGATATGAGGAATGAATGAAAAGCAGAAAATTTTAAAAGCAAAGTATCAACTATTCATGTTTAAGCTATATTTGTCTTTTTCTTGTTCTGTGTTTTAATAGCTTGGTTTTTATCATTTTATGGTATTTTGGGACTATTAAGGTGCTGCAGCAACAGATTTATTCAAGGCATTTGAGTTTAGTCTTAATTTTGGTTAAAATAAGTGTTCTTGTTTGGTGATTATTTTATGTTGAAATAGTTGTTATGACAAGTTAAAGCTGGAGACAAACTGAATGTTGTGTAGTTTGTATTTTAAAGCCTTGAGGCATATTGTTTTTGCTAAAATGGGTCGTCCTATGTCATGATCGTAAATTCGTATGGAAGATGATTTGATTTTCCTGTTAGTCTTGTTTAAATTCTGGCATGAGTCAGTTTAGTATTTAAAATATGTGAAATGAGGCCTGAAGCTGATTTACTGCTATGAAGGAATGTTTTAACGTGCGTTGTTTGCTTGTGGTGAGACTCGATCTCGAGTCTTAAACCCCAGCAATAAACCTTGGAATATGGTCTAGGCTTCTCCGGGCCCAATATTTATTTTCTTATGTAGTGAGGACATGTGAGTCTAAGGTGGACTTGGGCCCAAAAGCACGTTAATATTTTAGAGGTTCAGCTTTAGTTGCTCTACTTCAAATAATCAATGATTCAGGAGATGATATGTTAGTTTAATTATGTGTCCCATATAGCTTTAGCTGATTGGTATCTAATGGGTTGTGTGCAATTGTTGGCTTGTGAATGTTGGGCCTCACGCTAGGCCTAAGCAACACTTTTAAATAATCAGCCCCTTCTTCTAAAAAGATTTTTTTTTTCTCTTAGTTAGTTCGCATCATAGTAGAATCATAACTCCCTTATTGTTTTAGATAGTTAAGTTCTTTAATTATTGGAGGCGGGCCATATTAGACAACACAAATAGTTTATGGTCCTGTGAACCTTAATTTGAATTCCCTTTCTTTAAAATAAATTGAGGTGCGCCGCGCCAAATAAAATCTCAAATGTGTGTCCCTCATTTAATTATTTCTTTAAAATCCTTAGAATTCGAGGCGTGTCATTTAGCAAATTTTCATGGCCCTTGCAAAGTTAACAACGCATAGTTGCTTTAGGCGCGTTATTTAATAATATTACCTTCTTAAACTCGGGTGCGCATTTCATGTGACCCAAATCCAAATCTTAATAACGTTGAATAAAATAGGTTTAGGATTGCGGGTGCATTTCATGTGACGCAGTCCAAAGACATATTTTAGACGACGTTAAATCTTCTTTAAAATGAATAAAAGCGATTTTGAAGTTAAAATTATGCCATAGGTTAAAACATATATTAAAATCAGATAATAGGCCAATTATAATAGTTTAAGCGACCGTGATTGAACCACGAAATTCGGGGGTGCCTAACACCTTCCCTCCGGTTAACAGAATTCCTTATCCAGAATTTTTGATTCGCAGACTTCACAAGGAAAGTCGAATTTTTCTCGATTTCGGATTTAAAATAAATCGGTGACTTGGGACACCGAATAAACTATCCCAAGTGGCGACTCTGATAAATAAATAATCTTATTTCGAATAATGTCACTTAAAGTGGAAAAATACCCGTATATATACCTTCGGGTGTGTAAAAAAGAGGTGTGACAGTACCTTTCAGCTTTTATAGAAGCAATTGTATTAGGTACCTAGAGTGTTCAAGTTAAAGTTAACTTGAAGTTGTCGCAACAGTTGAGGTTGTGTGCCACAACGGGGTTAGAGTTAATCCTTAGGTTTACAAAGAGTTTTGTAAATGTTGTTTTTGACTCAGTGATTTTAGTGGAAGTTTGGGAAAGTCCTACTGAGTAGTATGTCGTGGTTTTTTCACCTTTTGAGCCAGTTATTTTTCACGTAAAATCTCTGTGTTCTTTATTTTCTGTATTTATTATTTCGCAAACAGTAGTAGTTGGAACGCCTAGAAGAACCAAGCTCTTCTATAGTTCATTTAAGCGAAAATTGGGTACCACACAAATCAACCCCCTCTTGTGTGGTATTGACGTTTAAAACATCAATCTGTCAATCAACAATGCAAGCATTAAATTCCAACTAAATGAAATGAAATACATTAAATTTAAACAGTTACGATCACAAATTGTAGAGTGAATATTTGAGAAAAGAACAACTTGAATTAATGAGTCTTTCTCTGAAAAATCAAAACGAGCCTAACCAACTCGCAACTAAAAATTCAATCTAGTATCACATTTATCTACGTCAGCCCCATTATAAACTTCGAACTACCTTGCCTTTTCCAGAACTCCACAAATCTTTCTCTCTATATTCATAATCATCTCTGCAGTTTTGTGGTAAAAAATAGAAATATTGGGGTGCTAACAAGTAACAATGTCAAACATTTGGGTCTCTAGAGTTGAGAATATGGTTACGCATGCGATGTTCATTTTTTGGTTATCTCCCTTACCCAAAAAGATGAATAAGAATTCAAATAGAAAGCCTGATTTAATGGAGATTTTTATCAAACACGTCAAGAACAAAGGATTTTATACAAGAAATCAGAAATAAAAAACAAACATTTAGACCATCTCCAACCCTAACACCAAATTTCACACCGAAATGGTGTAACACCAAATTTACTCCAACCAATACAATATTTTCTACACCAAAAAAGAATATTTCTTTTTATATTCTTCTCTCTCTTCTATATTATATTATTATCTTCTATTTAAATTTTATTTTTATTTCCTTCAAACAAATTCTATCTTTTTTCTTTTTTTCATATTCATCACATATAATTCACATTCACCACTTATATAATCGTTTATTATAAAATTATTTTAAAGGATAAATCAACTAAAAGTGAAATCATTGATAAAGATAATTAAATAAATATTATATCATAGTCAAATTTAATCTAAGTACCACATAAGTATTCAACTTTCGCCTCTATTCTCCCATAAATGCTCGATTAATGCATTACAAAGTGTGCAATCCACATCTTTATCCTTAATTATTTTGTGTCGAGCTAAAAATTGTTCAAATCGGTGATCTAAATGTATTTTTATTTTATGTATTGTAATTTTTTTTTTTAAATTTTTTGTTTTCACTTTTCAATTTTAGCAACACTAGATATCTTACATTTGAATTTTTTATTTTTAAATAATGGTTATATTTCTTTTTATATCATTATAATAATAATAAAATTAACTTATTATTTTATATAAATATAATATATACAAAACTTAATATATCAAAAAAAGGATATAAAAATAAAATTATAAAAATTTTAATATAAAAATTAATTGTATACACAATATATGATAAATTAAAAGTCCAAATTAAAAAAAAAAAAAGATGAATAAAATAATAATGGTGTTGATGAATTTGGTGTGATACTATTAACATACTAAAATGGTGCAAAATTTAGTATTCCATGGAGTAATTAAACACTAAATTTTATACGAAATTTAAATTTGGTGCAAAAAATAGCAGATGCCCTTATAGCAAAGATAAACCGGCAAAGCACTTCAGTCCAACCCCAATTTCACCTGCCAAAAGATACGCTAGCGATTCGGCCGAACAAAGAGACTGTGTGAAGGCTTGCATTGTGAGAGGAACAGACAGAAAACTATTTTTTTTTTAATATTTCTGCATTTCCCTTTTCTTCGTAAAAGGTTCATCTCAAACTAAATGACGTAAGAATGAAAATTTCTAAAACCACAACGTTTAATCAAAAAGTGAAATTTCGGTCAAAGTTTTATTCTAGAAGAACTCGGGTTATTAATAATCAAAAAATGAATAATGAAAATTAATTTTGCAAATAATAAGATGAATAGAAGAAAGCAAAATAAATCAATATATTCCAATAGTATTTTGTGTGTTTACAAATGATCAGTCTTCTCCTTTTTATAGCTATTTCTAAGATATACGTTATGCCTTTGTCATAATAAGGCCATTATAGATAATTAAATGCATTTAATGCTACGTTACAATGGTAATCATTGTAATTCAATACAGATTCTCTAACGTTTTCAGTATTTAATGCTTATTAAATACTGTATTTGTACTCTCTTGTGCTGTCAAATTCATTCTCTTTAATTTTTGGATTTAAATAGGTACGAGCATTGAGTCTTTTGAATATCTGCGTGTGCCTTTGCTCGTATCTGTTGCAACTCGTGTTTCTTTGCTAATCATCATTCTTTAACCAGCCTTCATGTCATGAAATGTCATCTTTCAATCACTTCAATATATATAAACTCATTTTTTCCCAATACAGATAGTCCCCCCACTTGTCATTTATTCATCAATTGAATATTTGAGAAGTGGATTTTGTTAAAGCGGGAATATTTTTCGCCATTAGTGCTATTATAGAATCGTCGCTTCAATTGTCGCTTCCATTTAATGCTTATTAGATGTGGCATCTTTTTATTGGTTCTGCGACTTTGCAGCGCTTTTAAGGCTCTTTTACGGCTTCAACAATTATGAAGCGACGGTTGTCATTATGACCTTTCCATCATTGCACCTTTCCTTAAACGGTTGCTTCTTAGTATAAATATATTTCACATTTGTCTTTCTCACATAAAGTTCTCTGAATATTCAATTCTGAAATTCTTGTTTGCTTTTTCCTCGTACTATCATGTCTTCATCAAACCCTAACCCTAGGAGAGTCCCCATAGTTGATAACTTTCCTCTTGCCCCTTGTAGGAGCAGAAGAGGAGGTAGACTACGTAATTTAGGGTCTTCATCCATACGTGGTTCTTCTCTTCCTTCATCTAGTTCCAGTCCTTCTTCTAGAACCAGAGGTTCCCTTTCTCAAAGGTCTTCTTCTAGAGGTAAGGAACCCTCTGAACCTCTTCGTGAACCTTCAGTAGAGGAAATAGTTCCTACGGAACTATCTTTCTACAATGATAGAGAGTCCCTTAAAAACCAAGTGTCCTCTTTGGATCATGCTGATATCTACCCAACTCATATCACTGAAGGTCTGATTTCTTTAGTTCGTAAAGACTGCCACTGGAGTCATGACGTCCCTATTATAATTCCCAATGCAAATCAAAGAATCACCTCCTATTTAATTGGATTTTCTTTTGTTTATACATACCCTTTCACATTAGGTTTCAAACCTGCTATTGACCCCGTTATCCTCGAATTATGTCATTTTTTTGACATCTGTTTAGGTCAAATTGGTCCCATAGTGTGGAGGGTTGTTGCCTGTTTGAGGCATTTGACTAACATGGCTGGTGTTCCTTTCACTTTTGCCCATTTAATTCACCTTTACTCTTCCAGACTCTTTCGGCAAGGTGTTTTTTACTTTAGAAGCAAGGAGAAAGAGAGTTCTGGTCAGTCCAGAAGATGACAGAGACCGTGGATGGTACTCCAGATTTGTTGTTGCCCCCACTATTGGTTTAGTGGGTGATGAAAATGTTCCCTTCCCTAAGAAGTGGAATTTTGCACGTGAGTTTTCTTTTTAAAAAATTTCTCATACCTTTTTTCTTCAATTTTGATGGTCATTATCCTAATTTTCCTTTTCTTTTCCAGCAACCATGGGAATTGTTGACGAAATTTCCAATTTTCGTGGTTGGGTAGGAAAATTATTGAATACAACCCCAATGGAAGGTAGATCTTGGAAGACTCTCTCCCAACGATTTGGTTAGAAAGTGAAAATTCATGGTAAGAGTTTTTTTTATAACCTTTTTTTTATATTGATTTTTCCAGAACTTATTTTAATCCTTCTTTTTATCAGGATTTGTCGTTCGAGGTATTAGTGTTGAGGCAGTCGTAGCTTCTCGAATTTCTTTAGAAAGGGCCCAAGAGATAATTTTGGGCTCTTCATCGAAAATAAAAGCTACTATTGACGATGACTCTGAAGAAAAGGAAGACGGGGGTTCCTTGGTAAAAAGGCCACGAGCTCGTAGACGAATTATTTCTGATGATGAAGCATCTCCCCTCGTTCTATTCCTCTTACCGAGTCTGTTGAAGCCTCGGTGATGATCCTCGATGATGATGCTCCCGCTGCTGCTCATGACTCTATTGAGCAACTTTTTAGCCACGGGTTTGGTAGTGAAAATTTAGGTCCGATTTCTGATGAAGCACCTCTTGCTTCTTTTTCTGCCGTTCCTGTGATACCTCTTTTGTCGGTCGTGGCTATTAGTGTTCCTCCCCAGGCTGTTTTGACTACTTCTACAGTTCCTCCCTCGACTACTCCTCCTTCAATTGTTCCTTACACTGAAGTGGTTCCTCAAGTAAGGGTGAAGCTATGAGGCAAATTACCATTGAAGTTCCTGTTGCGGGCAACCTTTTAAGAAAATCAAGTCAAGTTGACGTGTGGCTAAAGTCTTTGATTAGTCCAGTTGAGAGAGCTAAGCTTGATAGCCACAGTTTTTTTTATCTTGATGAACGATATAATGCATGCTTCTTTAAAGATATCACTTTTTCAAACTTTACTTTATCCTTTTTCTATTTTCAGGGTTCTTATTTTTCCCCTCTTTTTTTAGGTCAATCTAATTGGCACAGAAATGATGAAGATGGTTACCCTCTCAGAGCAATCAGCGCGTGACTACCAAGTGGAGGCAGAAATTGGAAGGAACAGTGTAGAAGTCTTCAAATCGACATGGAAATATTAGAAGAAAGTAAATGTACCTTAGAGCAGCAGGTAAGGGCTTTGACTTCAGAGTTGGCGCTTGAAAAAGCTTCCTCAAATCAAGCAACTAAGGATAAAAATCGTCTTGAAACCTCTTTTTCCGAGCAAATCTCTAAGGCAAGTTAAAAGATTAGAGAGTTGAAGACTCTCTTAGGTGAAAAAGAAGCATATGGTGGTGAACTCGTGCAAACTCTGACTCAAACTCAAGAAGACCTCCAGGAGTCTTCTAAAAAAGCTCGTTCCTTAGAAAGTTCACATATTTCTCTTCAAACTTCCTATGATTCTTCCTTGGCTGAGAATGAGAAGCTAAAAACTGAAATTGCTGATTGGGAAAGATATTATGAGATTCTTGAAGACAAAACCGCAATTGAAGTAAGTTGGGAATTTTTAAATTCTCGCCATGACACCCTTGTTGAAGTGAGTCGGGAGAATTTTAATTTGGAATCTGAGTTGGCCAAAATCAAAGAGACTATTGAAAACACTCAACAGTGCCAAGATTTTCCTTCTCCCGTGGCTGAAACTTCTAAAAACATTTGAGATGATATGGTTATGGTGAATGCTCCAATTCCTTCGAGTCAAGTTGAACCTGCTCCTGCTGATCATCTTACGAGTCAATTTGAACCCGCTCCTACTGATGATCATACTTTGGTTCCTTCTTCAACTCCTCAGTGACAAGTCAATGATGTGTGAATCCTTTTTTTCTTTTTTCTTTGGTGAAATAGGGTTGTAACCCTTGGTCCTTTTTGAGGGTTTAAAAACATTAAGTCCCTGGTCTTTTTTCGGGGCATTTTGTATAAGCAACTCTTAGTTTATGACTAAGTTCATACTTAGTCTAAGGTTTTTAATTTTAAGAAGTTTTTGTGGCTATTTTTGAACTTCTGTCTTATTTATTCTTGCCTTTATATTTTAAGGACTTAATGAATAACTTGCATTTTTATTTTGCAAAATGCTTTCTTAATTCCATGAATGTTTTAAATCACTCATGAATTTTATAAAAGAGGGCCATTTTATATTTCAACACTTAATGAAGAAGACATCTCAACTTTATAATGGTGTTAATGTATGATAACAGAAATAGAATACACACGTTTTTTGGAATAACTTTGACAAGTTTTTATTTGAACTTTGTCAAGCTTTAAATAACATCTTACATGTATTTGAGTAACTTCTATAACTTTTTCGTAACTGTTTTTCTTACAACAGATTTTAAAAATGGAAATAAAGCACAAGGTTTTTATTTGTAACCTATTTCAGTATTTTGAATAATACACAAGCTTTTTATTCATAACCTCTTTTCACTTGAATAATACACAAGATTTTCATTACATTGCCTTTTAACCTAACTAAGATAAGGTTTTTCTTTGGCTTTGGCTCGTAACTTTGCTCTTTACTTGACTCTTTGCTCTGCACTTGACTCTTTCAATGAATTGACTTTCTAGGCTTGAACTTTTGATTATTTCTCAATCTTCTTTGACTTCTTTATACATTTGTCAATGTATATATCATATAGTCCCCCAAGTGTTTGAGCTTTGAAGTATGAAGTCTCGAGCACTTGACTATTCCTCTTATTTGGTCCTTTTCCTATAAAGGAATAAAACATACGGGACTTGGAGGTACAATTTTAGATGAAGACTGCTTAACCCGTACCAATTTCGATCAGAATAATTGTAACCCTAGACTAGGAATTTTAATCAATTCCACATGCCTTGTAGGTCGTGACTCATTATTTAGTACGGGTTAGCTTTTTGCATATTATCTAAAATCGTTAGTAAAATTTTAACAATTCAAAAACAAAATTTTAAAATGAGGATACCTACCCGGGGGTACTCCTTAGAAATAATATCTCTTTAGGTGAACAACATTCCAGTGTGAGGGTAATATCTTTCCATCCATTGTTTCCGGTTCGTATTCTCTTTTCCCCGCAATACCATGAATCTTGTAAGGTCCTTCCTAAGTCGGACTTAATTTTCCCACATTAGCTACATTCGTGGATTGAAAAACTTTTTTGAGTACGAAGTCCCTAATCTTGAAGTATCTTAGTCGTGCCTTTCGATTGTAATATCGTTCCATGACTTGTTTTTGTGCTGTCATTCTTATAAATGCTGCTTCCCTTCTTCCTTCAAGTAAGTCAAGGTTTATGCGCATTTATTCTTCATTAGATTCTTCTTACGCTTGCGTATACCTCGTTCTTGGTTCCCCTATCTCAACCGAAATTAAGGCTTCAGCTCCGTACACCAATGAGAATGGTGTTTCACCTGTGCTTGTTTTTGTTGTCGTGCGATATGCCCATAAAACATCAGGTAGCAATTCTGGCCAATTTCCTTTAGATTCTTCCAATCATTTCTTCAAATTGTTGACAATGACTTTATTTGTTGATTCAGCTTGTCCATTACCCACCAGATGGTAAGGCGTGGACTTAATCCTTTTGATCTGCCAACTTTGAAAAAATTCTGTGATTTGTGCGCCTATAAATTGTTGGCCATTATCACACACGATTTCCTTTGGTACACCAAATCGGCATATGATATTTCGCCAAATGAAATCTCTGACTTCCTTTTCCCATACCCGTTTAAATGCCCCTGCTTCTACCCATTTAGTAAAGTAGTCAGTGAGTACAAGTAGGAATTTTACATGTCGTTTGCTTGTGGTAGTGGACCCATGATATCCATTCCCCATTTCATAAAAGGCCATAGTGCAATGACCAGATGTAACAGCTCCGCAGGTGTATGCATGTTGTTATCATATCCTTGACACTTATCACATTTAGTCACGAAATTCTCCGCTTCTTCTTCCATTTTAGGCCAATAATAGCCTGCTCTAATCATGATTCTTACCAGTGATCTTCCTCTTGCGTGATTTCCACAATGCCCCTCGTGTATTTCTCTCATTACATATTCCATTTAAGAAGGCCCGTTGAATCTTGCTAAGGGGCCACCGAACATTTTTCGATAAAGATTATCTTGGTTTAAACAATATCGAGCAGCCTTCTTTCGAAGAGCGTGAGCTTTTTTCTTGTCTTCATAGACGGTACCATACTGCAAAAAAGCGACAATCTCATTTCTCCAATCCCAGATTAAATTATTAAATTTACCTCATTTTTGTCTGGATCGAGTAACGAATTAAACAAATGAATTACATAAGCATTTTCATTGCTCGCCACGTCTGCCGCAGATGCGAGATTTGCTAGGGTATCTGCTTCGACATTTTCATCTCTTGGTATCTGCGTGACTTTCTAGGTTTGAAATTGTCTAATCAAATCCCATACCTTTTCTAAGTATTGCTACATTCGTGCTTCCCTGGCTGTATAAATTCCCAGCATTTGGTTAACCACGAGCTATGAATCGCTTTTGATTACAATTTGATTAATGCCAAGTTTTCGTGACAGTTCTAAACCTGCAATCACACCTTCATACACTTCCTCATTGTTAGTTATAGAATGACATTTTATGGCTTGATGAATGGTTTCACCCGTAGGTGGCACCAAAACAACTCCTAAACCTGCTCCCTTCATGTTAGATGAGCCATCGGTAAATAAGGTCAAAATTCCTGGATTAGACCCGTTGAACACCTGTAATTCTTTTTCTGCTTCTAATTGCATCCCTTGGCTAAAATCAACCAAAAAATCTACTAACACCCGAGATTTTATCGCGGTTCTAGGCTGGTAAGTGATGTCATATTCTCTTAATTCTATAGCCATTTGGCTAATCTACCTGACAACTCATGCTTGTGTAATATATTGTGTAATGACTAAGTAGTTACTACGTCAATAGGGTGATATTGAAAATAAGACCTTAATTTTCTAGATGCCATGATTAGTGCGAGTGAAAGCTTTTCTAATTGAGGATACCGCATCTCCGTATCTATTAACGATTTGCTGAAATAATAAATTGGAGATTGTTTACCTTGATCTTCACGAACTAAAACAACACTCACCGCTACTTCTGAGACAGCAAGATAGATGAGCTAGCAATCTTTCTCCAACTATTGGTTTTGCGAGCAACGGCAGATTTGACAGGTATGTCTTCAAATTTTTGAGTTCCTGTTGACACTCCTCAGTCCATTCGAACTGATCTTGCTTTTTAAGAGCTGAAAAGAATTTAAAACACTTTACTTGATGATTTGGAAATAAATATCCCCAAGGCTCCAATTCTTCCTATCAACCTCTGCACTTCTTTTTTACATGTAAGTATGTCGTAGATTTCTTCAATGACTTTAATCTACCGGGATTTACTTCAATACCACGGTTAGAAACAAGAAAACCCAAAAACTTACCTGATAAAACACCGAATGCACATTTCTCAGGATTTAGTTTTATATTGAACTTTCGCAAGATCTGAAACGTATCTGACAAGTGCGATATATGATCCCCTCAATGTTGAGTTTTAACGAGCATATCGCTTATATAGACCTCTATAGTTTTTCCCAAATGTTCTTGGAACATTTTGATCACCAGTCTTTGATATGTTGCACCATCATTTTTGAAACCAAAAGGCATTACTTTATAACAGTAAGTCCCCCTGTCTGTTATAAATGAAGTTTTTTTTTTCATCTATAGGATCCATTTTGATCTAGTTGTATCCTGAATACGCATCTAAAATGCTTAATAACTTATGTCCCGCAGTAGCATCAATTAGTTAATCTATATGTGGTAATGGAAAAGAATCTTTAGGACAAGCTTTGTTAAGGTCTGTGTAATCTACACAAACTCGCCATTTACCATTCTTTTTCGGTACCACAACAGTATTGGCTGAACAACTAGGATACTTTACCTCGCGGATAGACCCAATCTTTAATAATTTTTGGACCTCATCTTGAATTACTTGATTTTGGCAAAATACATAAACGGCTCTTTTAAGTTGTCCTCAACGATCAGTCAGACAACCTAACTAAGCTAATGACCAACTAAACACCTTAGGTGTCTATTAAAAGCGTCAACTAAACACCCACGCATGACTTGGAATATCGCGTGTTGCACACTCATGTAACAGCACGTTGCCTCAAATTTTAAGCCATTTCCAACTGTAATAAATGGGTGTAATTCCTAATTTTTCCTTAGTCTAATTTTTTACCCAAATTAAGAAACCACTTCCTCTTCAACAATCCTAGTCTTTCTTCTTTGTTTCTTCATCGTCTCTTTTTTCACCATTAAAACCAAACCTATAAACACAAAGCATTCATTGTTCTTCTTTCTTTCTTCTTCTTCTTCGATTTTTTTCTTCCTGGAGTTTCTTTTCATGAATGCACCATAGCCCCTTATAAAAAAAATCATATATATCCATTAAATACAAAATCTCCACCTTCAAAATTATTCTATTATTGTATTGCACCGCTCTTCAATGCCATAAATACCAAAAAGGCAAGAAATTTTAATAACAAGTCAAATTGATGCAACTTCGAAGGTGGAGCAAATTAAATTTTGAAAGAGCTTTTCTGGGTGAGTTCTTGAGAGTAGGTTGGCTTCTTCTTTGAATCGTTGAGCTTTCATGATTTATTTGTAATCTGATGAATCTATGATTGTGGGATGAAGATCAGGTGGGTCTTTAACACTGGGGAGTGATAACATGGTTGTATATGGATAATCAAAACTAGGGAAGCTGATGATTTTAGAGCGAATGAGGGAAGTGTTCGTTTTGATAAGAAAACGGTAGCAAATTGGATGGTTCTGTGTGGTTTATGGGTGATACAGGAAAAAAGTTATTTTTCTTTTCTTTTAAGTATATTTTTTCGTTAATTACAAATGTCAAATTTTTTAATTAGAAATGACATGTGTCATTGTTTAATTAGTTCATTTGACACGTCATTAGAAAGTGTAATTCACGCATCCGGTCCGCTGCACTCGGGTATCTATTTGATTTACTTAACAGTCACTTGAAGTGTTTAAATAATAAAGGGGCCAATTGAGGTGTCTGGCTAAATGTTGAGGACAACTTAAAGGGGCGATTTATGTATTTCGCCCCTGATTTTTTAAAGTTCCTTGCTTTCTCTTCTTTTGTTTGACAGGTGGATATGATGGGCCTTTATTTAACTTGTGAGTCATTATCTTTCATGTCTTGGCTTAGATTGGCCCCTACGTATGACTTTCCTTTCAGGCCATTGTGTAAATAATGCTACAGCCTCCAGTTATTCAATCGTTGTTTTGATGTTTTTGTTTTACTCTGGTTCTTGAATGGAATCGGTTCTTTAGTCCACATCTGTTCGCCCTTCTTCAGTTGAGGTTTGTGTTGGGGTATCCTCAACTGGATTCTGTAACTGCTATTTTTCTTTGTTTCTCATACTTGAATCTGCTACGGAGTTGATGCTCCTGGATGTTTGTTGATTCCCACGGATTTGACATATTCCCATGGTGATGGAAGTTTAATAACTTGATGTAAGGTCGACGGAACGACATCCATCTCGTGGATCCATGGTCCCTCGAGAATCATATTGTAAGCCATCTCCATCTCTACCACCTGAAACTTTATATCTTTGACAACTCCTTCTGCGAATGTAGTAAGTAGTACCTCCACTTTCGTCACGACACTGGAATTATCGAATCTAGACAAAGGATGCGCCTTTGTTACTAATTTATCTTCAGCTTGCATCTCGTGTAGTACTCTTAGCAGAATAATGTTCACGGAACTACCTGGATCAATCAAAACTCGTTTCACATTAGTATCATGTACAAGTAGATATATTACCAGTGCATCGTTATGTGGAGTTAATACGCCATCCGCATCTGCATCAACAAACGTAATACTTTCTTCCTCTAAGACATGCCGCACCCGCTTCCCGTGGGTAATTGTGACTTTGGAAACTTTATTGGCTGCTGTGTAGGTCACACCATTGATTTCTTCACCTCCTCTTATAATATTAACGGTCCTTTTGGGAGAAGGCGGTTTAGGGAGCTCTGCCTATTCTTCATGTATGCTTGCTTATCTTTCTCACTGAATAATTCGGTGATATATCCTTGCTTCAAAAGATGATCAACTTCACCTTGTAGCAACCTACAATCTACCATTTTATGACCATGATCGTTGTGAAATTTGCACCAGTGATTAGGAATGCGCCTGTTTGGATTTGATCTCATTTCTTTTGGTCACCGCACCTTATCACCCATGCTTCTTAAAACAGCTACGAGCTCGAAAGTGCTTACATTAAAATTATAAGCACCAAATCTTGCCTTCAAGTTTCTATCATCATCCCGTGACTCTCGTGTGTTACGATCATTCCCGCACCTTGATGATGAGCCCAACTCTCTGTTCCACGATCTATCATCGTACCTTGAATTGTCATGTTTTGATGGTGAATCTTTTGCCGCTTGGCCAATATATGGATCGTATCTATTTTTACCAGACCTTTTTCTGTTTCCGCCCGTCTCGAACTCACCTTTTCCTCTTTTTGAGATCGTGAGATAATATCTTCTTCTATCCTTAGCTTCGTACTATACCTGTTGTAAACGTCATTCCATGTTGTTGCTGGAAATTCATGAAGACTTTCCTTGAGTCGCCTCGTGGCATCTGAGATTTTTTCATTCAAATTACTAGTGAAAGCTATAGCTGCCCAATTATCTGGTACACGTGGTAACGTCATTCTTTCATGCTGGAACCTATCCACGAACTCTCTAAGCAACTCTGAGTCCCCTTGCTTGATTTTGAAAATAACTTTCATTCTTTTTTTAATTTTTTGAGCTCCCGAATATGCTTTGATAAATAAATCTGCAAGCTCAGTAAAAGAATTTATGAAATTTTCGGGTAAAAGAGAATACCATGTTAATGCTCCTTTAGTGAGTGTTTCACCGAATTTTTTTACCAATACTGATTCAATTTCTTGTTTGATCAAGTCGTTGCCTTTTACGCGAGTTGTGAATGCAGTCACGTGGTCTCGTGGATCAGTTGTTCCATCGTATTTTTGGAATATCGGGCATTTTAAATTTCTTTAGAATTGGGAGAGGAGCATCGCTTGACTTCCAAGGTTGTTGTGAATATTTGTCTATATCTATCACTTTGATTATAGGCGGTACTCCAGGTATTTGCTCTATGCGGTTACTTTGCTCCTTGAGCTGTTTCTGCAATGTTAATACTAAATTTTGTAAATCAGAAATAATTAAGTTACCTGGTTCTCCATCTCGTGACTCGCTGGGGATTCCACCACTGCCCGAATTAACAAGCCCAGAATGAGAATTTTTCAAAGTGTTGTTATTTGGAGTTGGTGTTGGTGGTGCAACAGGTAACTGGCAGGCAAAGACTTCAAGAGCTTTATTGACCTGTTGAGCGATTAGCTTTTGCAAAGCTTCATTGATAGCTTCATCATTTTCAAATTGAGCATTTGCATTTGAATGAGATCCATCAGGAGTGCCTTCTCGAGACCGTCGAGGGGAGCTTTTTTGGAATTTCGGTCAAATCTTTATTCTAGAAGAACTCGGGTTACTGATAATCAAAAAATAAATAATGGAAATTGATTTTGCTAATAATAAGATGAATAGAAGAAAGCAAAATAAATCAGTATATTTCAATAGTATTTTGTGTGTTTACAAATGATCAATCTTCTCCTTTTTATAGTTATTTCTAAGATATACGCTATGCCTTTGTCATAATAAGGGCCTTATAGAAAATTAAAGGCATTTGATGCTACGTTACAATGGTAATCATTGTAATTTAATACAGATTCTCTAACGTTTTCAGTATTTAATGCTTATTAAATAATGTATCTGTACTCTTTTGTGCTGTCAGATTCACTCCTTAATTTTTGGATTTAAATAGGTTCGAGCGTTGAGCTTTTTGAATATCTACTCGTGCCTCTGCTCGTATCTGTTGCAACTCGTACCTCTTTGCTAATCATCATTCTTTACCGGCCTTCGTGTCATGACATGTCATCTTTCAGTCACTTCAATATATATAAAATCAATTTTTTCCAATCCACTCAGTGAGCATGGCTCATAAAATTGTTGTAATTTGAGTTCGAACCATTCATAATCATAAAGTTCAACTGTGTAGAAAACCCAGAAAATTGCAAAAAAAGAAAAGCTAGTAAAATAAAATTAGAAGGGAAGAACAAGAAATCAATACAAAATTACCCAAGTGAGACAAAAGGAAGACAAAGGATGGGAATGGAACTTTCAAATTATTACTACCAATGACAAATGGAAGAGCAAGGACAACACGTGTTTATAATTTAAGGTTGGAAGACACGTTCACAATAGCAGTTTTTATTTACAAAAGTACCCTTGGTCGTACCAAGGGCTTTCGCTTATTATATACCCCGTCCGTTTCAATTTATATGAACCCATTTGATTGGGCACAGAGTTTAAGAAAAGAGAGAAGACTTTTGAACTTGTTGTATAAAATGAGGCACATAAATTTTATATGCCTATAAATCATTGCATAAAGGTAAATTATTTCCAAATAAGAAAATGGGTCATTCTTTTTGGCACGGACCAAAAAGAAAATAGGTTCACATAAATTGAAACGGAGGAGAATAGTATGTACGCAGACCTTACCCCTATCCCGAAAGGGTAGAGAGACTGTTTCCGAAAGACCTTGGACTGAAGAGAACAAAAAGACAATATTAGAATCACTATAGAAATTATAGAAAAAATAGGAACAACATGGAATTTCGAAAAAGATGCAAAGCAAAAGCGATAGCTAGTAAATAAGCTCTGCACTGAAAAATAGTAACACACAATATTGCCACCGGCTATCTTACACAAAACCTTACCAGATTAGTCTCACAAAGTTATTAAGTAATGCAAGAGTCAATTACCACCTAACCTACAACCCTAATACTCGACCTCCACAACTTCCAATCAAATGTCTAGAATTGTAATTGAGTTACACAGAAATCCTTCAACGAACAATCAAGAGTCTTCCATAGAAATTCTTCACCAGGAAAAGGATTATTTTCTTTCTGTTGCTGGGGGAGGAGGAAGTATGTTTTTGGAAGGAGAAATTTATCTTTAGTTTCTTCCAACATAAATTCTTTTTATAATTCTGTAGGGGCACAACCTTTCAGGAATAATTCTAAAGTTTTGAGGAGGGATATATATATATATATATATATATATATATATATATGATTGGGCATAGATTCAGGTTGATTCACATGAATTGCTCGAATCCTATTTCATTCAGCTGAGTACGATTAATATTTGAGATCGGATAAAGTGGCATTTGATTTTTTTTTTTCGATTCGGGAGACTCCATTAAAATACCATTAATCGAGCAATTAGTTCAACGAAATGGAAGACAGTCAATCTCAATTAGTGTGTGATTTAGAAGCTCACTATTTTCCTTCACTAATTATTCAACAAAAAAATAAAAAAATAAAGCAACATGTCTTGTTGGTGGATTTATTTTTTACCGATGACATATATTATAAAATTAAATAAAAAATTGATTTAGAGAAAAACTTAATCTTTTATAATAAATAATTATTATATAGAAAGAGAACAAAATTTTGTTAAAGACACTGTTGCAGTGGGGAAAGCGTTTATGACATTCCCTCACATAAGAAACAAACACCAAAAAGAAGGGACAGATGCAAAGTTGCAGTGCGTTTATTGAGCAAAACATGAAGGTCTTATCTTTTTAATATTTAAACTTGGAATTTTTTATTTATTTGTTGTTTATGAAAAAGAATCCTTTGAGATTTGAGTAGATTCTAAGGAGTTACGACAGTTCCTACTTTCCTACTTTCTTGTCTTTAAGCATGACACGTGAGGGCAACACGCGCTTTTATTATGAAGCCACGTAATTATGTTCAGTAAATAAACATAAAGGCCTTCAACGACTCTCATTCACCCCGTTAACCCCGTTAGTAAAAAATTCCCAAATTGAAGAACCCTAATGCTCCACCTTCAAAGATTCGATTTGCCTCACCAAAATCGATTTACCTGACCAAAATCGAAGGGACCTATTGCAAAATCCTTCGATTTCGTTGTTCCTTAGGGTTCCGTTTGTTCTCAATTGTTTCATTTGATGAGTTGGTGGAAGAACCGTTCGAAGTTGATGGTCTTTGAAGAATCAAGTTCAAACGTTATCTCTGTTTTAGTTTAGGGACATCAACCCTAGCCTTTTCTATCATCAACCCTAAATGTTATCTCTATTTTAATTTGTTTAATATCACTCGTATCTAGGGTTTTGAACTTCCAATGTAAAATTGAGTAACGGAAATACAATTTTTAAGGTGTAATAATTCAGAGAGAGGTTGCCTATGTATCCTTTCGAAATCAACTCGAACGTAGTTGAAGGAACTTTGTTTCTGATTTTCTTTTTGTTTTTTTACACAACATTTTTGGGTTCCAAAGATTGTAATCAAAGAAAGATAGCCGGCTCAAAGGGTTTCCAAAGGGTTAATAGTATTTGGGTAGCAAGAATGAAAGGCTTCGTCATCCCAATCGGAGAATATCAGCACTGTAAAAGGGTTAAACGTAATACCTTTTGACCGCATTTGCATTGACAACTATTTCAGGGTCATTTCCTTCAATGTCTCCCAAGTACAATGCCCCTTTCGGCAAAAATTTCCTTATAATGTGCAAGCCCTTCCAGTTTGGACAAATTTTCCTTTTGCTTCCTTATGATGCGGGCGAATACATCTCAAGACCAATTGCCCCACTTCAAAGTTCCTAGGCCGCACTTTCTTATTGTAGGCACGGTCCATTATTTGTTCATCTGCCCATGGCAAACAACGATCATCTGCTTTTCATCAATCAGTTACTGGTCTTATGGTTTCAGTGATATAAACCTATAGATAGGGTGTTGCCCCAACTGATGTGCGATATCCCAACAATGCAAAAGGCAATTTTTCGTGAAATTATCTAGAACTTTGAATCATTTTCCTGAGGATCTTCTTGATGTTTTTGTTCACTGCTTCAATAACACCATTAGCTTTGGGCCGATAAGGGGTAGAATTCCAATGCGTGATCTTAAATTGTTCGCATACCTCCCTCATCAAATGATAATTTGATGCATTGTCTGTAACGATAGTCTTAGGAATACCAAAACAATATATAACATTGGAATGCATGAAATCCACAACTGCTTTTTTGGTGACAGCTTTGAGAGTGGCTGCTTCAACCCATTTTGTGAAATAGTCAATGGCAACTAAGATGAATTTGTGCCCATTTGAAGCTTTTGGCTCAATTGGCCCAATGAAATCTATACCCTAAGCAGCAAACGACCATGGTTGCTGACATAGGATGCAATTCTGATGGTGGTGCATGAATCAGGTCACCATGTACCTGACACTGATGACACTTTCGGATAAAACTAAAACAATCCTTTTCTATGGTCATCCACTAATAACCTGCTCGAAGGATTTTCTTTGCAAGGACGTATCCATTCATATGGGTTCCACATACTCCTGCGTGCACTTCATTCATGATTCTTCCGACCTCTTGGGCATCCATGCATCTTAAAAAGTTTAGATCTGGAGTCCTTTTATACAGGACTTCTCCGATCAAGAAGAAACCACTGGCGAGTCTTCTAATGGTTCTCTTTTGTTCTCCACTAGCTTGTTCAGGATATTCCTTTACTTTCAAGAATCTTTTGATATCATGATACCATGGCTGAGCATCTGGTTCCATCTCAATTGTATTGCAATAACCATGTCTTTCTCGATTTTAGATTTCCAGTGGGTAAACGTGGACACTGCCAAGATACGACAGCATCAAGGCTAAAGTAGCCAATGCATCAGCTAACTCATTGTGAAATAGAGGAATGTACCTGAACTCGACGTATTTGAACCATTTGATAAGATCTTGCACATGTTACTTGTATGGGATAAGCTTGATATCTCGAGTTTCCTATTCACCTTGATCTTGTCGAATAATCAAGTTAGAATCTCCCATGATTAACAATTCTTCCATATCCTGATCGACTGCCATGTTCATGCCCATAATGCAGGCTTCATACTCGACAGTGTTGTTCGTACAGAAAAATGGAAGCCGGGTTGTGGCTAGATTGTACTGATCAGTGGGAGAAATCAAAATTGCCCCAATCCCGACACCTTTTGCATTCATAGCTCTATCGAAGAACATTTTCCAAGCATTCGTGTCTTCTGGAATTACCTCAACCGAATTTACCTCCTTGTCTTGAATGTAAGTACTCAAGGGTTGATATTCATCATCAACAGGATTCCCAGCTAGGTGATCCGCGAAAGCTTGAGCTTTCATCGCCATGTGGGATACATAGATTATGTCAAATTCGGTGAGCAGGATTTGCGATTTTTCTAACCTTTTTGTGGGCATTGGCTTTTGGAATATGTACTTCAAAAGGTCCAGCCTGATTATGAGATAGGTGGTATAAGCCAAGAAGTAATGCCTAAGCTTCTGAGCGATCCAAGTTAAGGCGCAAGAAGTTCTTTCCAACAAAGTGTACTTGGCTTCATAACTAGTGAACTTCTTGCTCAAATAGTATATGGTTTGTTCTATCTTCTCGGTCACATTATGTTGCCCGAGAACACATCCAAAAGATTTCTCCAACACTGTCAAGTACAAGAACAAAGGCCTCCCAAGCTCGGGTGGGACGAACACTAGCGGATTCAACAAATATTCTTTGATTTTGTCGAAAGCTTCTTGACACTCCACTGTCCATCTAATCACCACATCTTTTTTCAACCACTTAAATATGGGCTCACACGTGGAAGCCAACTGAGAAATGAACCTACTGATGTAATTCAACCTTTCCAGCAGACTCATAACTTCTTTCTTGGTTCTCGGAGGGGAAAAATCCCGAATAGACTTTATCTTTGTTGGATCTAGCTCGATGCCCCTTCGACTGGCTATAAACCCAAAAGTTTCCCAAATGGAACTCTGAATGCAAATTTAGCTAGATTTAACTTCAAGTCATACTTATGTAGATGCTCAAATAACATTCTCAGGTCCCGCACATGGTCGTTCCCGCGTTCTGGATTTAATGATCACATTATCAACATACACCTAAATTTCCCGGTGCATCATGTCGTGAAAGATGACAGTTATAGCTCTCATGTAAGTTTCCCCAGCATTCTTTAAATCAAACGGCATGATCCTGTAATAGTAAGTACCCCAACGTATGGTGAAAGCCGTCTTTTCTACATCTTCTTCGTCCATCAAGACCTGATGATACCCAACGTAATAATCCATGAAAGACTGTATCTCATATTTGGCACAGTCGTCAACAAGGATGTGGATGTTTGGTAATGGAAAGTTTCCCTTGGGGATTGCTTTGTTCAAATCCCGATCATCAACACACACTTGGGTTTTCCTATCTTTTTTTGGCACCGGGACCATATTAGCCAACCATGTGGTGTATCAGACCACTCGGATCACACCCGTTTTTAACTATTTGGTGACTTCTTCTGTGATCTTGTCACTGATGTCTGCTTAAAACTTTCACTGTTTTTGTTGGACAGGGGGATAACCGGGGTAAGTTGGCAATTTGTGCACCACTAAATGGACACGCAGCCCTGGCATATCATCATAGGACCAGGCAAATACGTCTTAGAATTCGAACAAAAGTTGGATCAATGCATCCCTAGTTTTTTCATCAGCATGAATGCTTATCATGGTTTCCTGGACCTCTTCCAAACTACCCAAATTAACTGGCTCAGTTTCATTTATGTTTGGCTTAGGTTTATTCTCAAATTGTTCCAGTTCTCGGTTTATTTCCCTAAAAGCCCCATCTTCATCATATTCTGGTTCTTGATTCATTATTTCACAATTATACAGCGTGTTAGGATCTGGGCATAAAGTCCGTAAGCATGTCATGTTATTTAAGTCTGCATTATTAGAACTGAAAAGAGAGATAATAAAAAATAAAATAAATCAGAAAGAATAAAGAGAGAGACTCATAGACGATAAAATATTGATTTCATTTCATTGAATATGAAGATATAAGGGTTTACACCAGAATTTAAAAGACAATAAACTAAAACATTCGAGTTACACCCGGAAATAACTCAAAATGCATAAAAGATGGCAAGACTAAACTATCAAGATTCCCACCTGAATGGGAACAGAGTAGCCTTTTAATTTTGACGTTTGGCATTTGGCCCCATATACTGCACCTCAGCAGTGCTTGAGCCTTCATCCGGATGGACCATGTGAGCCTAATATAATATTTGCCTGATTGCCCCACAGATGTCCTCAATTTTTTGGTCGTGAAGGCCTCTTATTCTTCTTCTATGTACCTTGGCTTAATAAATGTTCTGGCGAGATGCGGGACTAGCTGAGGCAGAATCCACCCATTGTTCTTATGTTCATTAGCCCATTTTACGTCGGCTTCCGTAGTTTGGAACCGACACCAAAGAATTTCTCACTGGCAGTCAAAGTGATAGGCTCTGTAATGCCTTGCGAAGATGCCCCGAGCCCTTTTCCCGGCTTGTACCCATGCTTGATAATTTTAGCGGTGACCATGATTGATGCATTTGACAAGAAGGTTTGAGGACACTAGGTTCCCTCCTCACACTAGTCCGCGACCACGATCTCAAAATCTTGGTAAACTATGTGCTCTCTACCTTCTTTCACCTCCAGATAGGGAACTGAATGGGTCCCTGTAGATTGATTTCTCATCTTCTACATGGACCACGATTTCCTGGTCTTCATGTTAAAACTTAACCATTTGGTGGAGAGTAGAAGGTATGACTCCTGCAGCATGAATCTAAGGCCTTCCTAGGAGAAAATTGTAGGAGGTGTCCACGTCCAAAACCTGAAATTTTACTTCAAAATATGGTTAGGATTTAATCAATCTCCCCAATCGTGTCCCTCTTGATGCTGTCAAAAGCACGTATACAAACATTGTTGGGTCTAATCCTTTTAGTAACATTTTCCATTTTCTGTAAGGTTGAGAGAGGGCAGATATGAACCCCTGATCCGCCATCCATCATAATTCTTTTCACAAAGTATCCTTCACACTTAACGGTCAAATGAAGAGCTTTGTTGTGGGCATCCCCTTTTGGAGGCAAATCATATCGGCTGAACAAAATTCGGTTGACTTCAAAAAATTATTCCACTATTCTTTCCAATTGTTCAACCTTGGTCTCGACCAGAACATATGCTTCATTAAGCGTCTTCAGCAGCACTTTCTGATGCTCATTCAAATTATCAGTAGAGAAAAAAGTGAGACTTGGGAGGGACAATTGCGGAGTTGGTTAATAAAATCGTAGTTCGAGGTTTTCATCCTTCAGAAGAATTCCTCTGCCTCTTCAGCACTGACTGGCTTTTTTAAGGGGAAATGCTTCTATTTTGTCTTGTTCAATTCTTCTATGTTGAGGTACTTCCCAAACGGGTTCGTTTCATTCACCTCCCCAATGATTTCCTTTCCCTTGTACGTCACTACTGCTTTGTTATAGTTCTAGGGGACGACAGCGGGATCCTTCATAGGATTCTGTGGTACGCACCTGATAATCATGGGCTCAGTTAGCCTGGGAAATTATTGCCCCCCGTGCCATATAAGTGCCCTTTGGTACGTACATCTTTGATACCTTCAGTGTAACCTTGCTTTTCTCAAACCTTTTGGGGGGACTCAATACGAACTGTTCCTTTCTAGGGGCCCTGGGAACTTAGAGAACGACATCTTTAGGAGGTGCTGCCCCTATCTTGGTTTCCACAACCTTTTCTATGCTTTGAGGAGTGGAGTTGCTCTTCTTCTCATCCTTAACTTGCTTTGTTTCCACTTTGGGCTTCTTTTCAACATCAGTGATAGTAATGATAGCTTTGAAAGCTGGGTCAAACTCTTTGTCCTCAAAAATCATCCCAATAACTGGCCCGTTGTTGTGAGCTGACAATGGATTATTGGTTATATTGGGGACCTCCTCATCCCTCAACACTACCCGTTTTTCCTCTATTAGATTTTTGTATGCGGCAAAATCGGAGGGTCCAATTTTCGGCCATTATGATGCTTCGTAAGCATATTTTCCAAAGGTTTGAGGCTACGGCTGAGATTTGCACCTTAGGGGTTATCGATGTCCGACCTCGAGACGCTATATGTTGACAGTTATGTTAAAAAAGTGGGCAGTTCCGAAGGGGTGTGACTAGAGCTGACAACGTCTAGTATGCTAGTTCAGACCAATATCCTAGCATTAAATAGCTGTACCAGCCCCATATCTTTGTAGTAAATGCATTTATACTTTATAAGGATTCCCCTTGGTATATAAAGGAGATCCTTGTCATTTTGTAAAGGGATATGATACTCAATATTGAATACACAAGAACATTCGCTCTGCTCTCTAACTTAACATATTCTCTTGTTCTTATTACTTATATTTATTGCTTATATCCATTGTGTTCTATTTATTTTTCTTCATTTATTCTCATTATTGATCATAAAGAGCTGCAATCGTAGCTCTCATAACTGTTAATCCTCCCTCAATTGCCCTTAGCCGAGTATCCGGCTCGACCTTGAGGCCCTTATATGCTAGCTCGAGGCCCCGATTTCCAACCCTTCGGTTTGACCATTATACTATCTACAAGCTCTTATCTCATTTTTTAATCTCTTACTTAGCATCTATTGCCTAAACAACTAACATAAAAATAGATAACATATTTTTAAAGCGATAAAATCAAATCTAATTGTAATTACCATTTTCAATGTAAACAGTTTGGCGCCCAACATGTGGCTAAAAATAATAGTGATTATTTTCTTGCTAGTTCACTCCACAACGCAAGTTATCTTTCACACTTTTCCTTGTCCAAGGTCTTCGATTTCAGGTCAAAATGTCAAACTCGGTGAATGCATATGAAAACAACAGTCTTGAGGACCACAGAGAGAATGTTGCAGCTGTTCTAGGTATTGGCGCACCACCACCAAATCCTGGGGATGCGCCAGAGCCAATCCCCGTAGATGTGGTCTCGCACAATGCACAACACGTAGATATAGCTCCCACACTAACATGAATGTACACCAAGGAGACCAACAAGAAGCTCAGAAAACCCCAGCTAGGGAAGAACATGAGGTTAGCCTTAACGTTATTTTTGAAATGTTACAGGCCTAACAGCTGGCGATTGCTCAGCTGCAAAGTCACCAGAAAACTCCCAGCACGGTAGCACCGTGAATTGCTCCCCCAGCCAAGTAGGTACCAGAAAGATCAAATAACAGTGGGTTAGCATCCGACCCCGCCCTCATAAAGATGCTCGAGTACCTCACAAAGAGGATCGAGTCAGGAGAGAAAAAGATAGAAGCCAATAATAAGAAAGTAGAGACCTAAAACTCTAGGATCGATCATATTCCGGGCGCACCCCCAGTCCTAAAGGGTGTCGATCGAAGAAGTTCGTATAAAAGCCATTCCCACAGGAAGCTGCTCCAAAACCCATTCCAAAGAAGTTAAGAATGCCCAACCTTCCAAAGTACAATGGAACCTTGGACCCCAACGAGCACATCACTTCTTAAACCTATGCGGTGAAGGGCAACGACCTGAGGGACGATGAAATTGAATCCGTCCTGCTAAAGATGTTCGGGGAAACACTCTCGTAATGGGCCATGATGTGGTATCACAACCTAGCTCCTAACTCTATAGATTCATTTGCCATGCTGGCAAATTCTTATATAAAGGCACATGCTGGTTCCATCAAGGTAGCTACAAGGAAATCCGATGTCTTTAAAATCAAGGAAAGGGAGAACGAGATGCTGCAAAAGTTCTTATCCCTCTTTCAAATGGAACAAATAAAACTACCACCAATCTCCAAAGACTTGGCAGTGCAAGACTTCACTCAAGGTTTGAATGCACGAAGCTCAGTAGCTCCAAAGCAAGTGACGCAGAACTTAGCCAAGTATCCCACCGCGACTTGGTCAGACATCCACAACCGATACAAGTTAAAGATTAGGGTCAAAGACGATAAACTAGGAGCCCCTTTGGGCTCGGTATATCCTAGCAGGCTTCTAACAAAGGAGCCAAAGCCAAACAAGGAAAGATACCAACCATACACTGAAGATAGAAGAAACACCCCTAGGCGCAACATACCCCGCAATAACCGATTAATGGTTGAGGCCAGAACCCTCGGGGACTTATCTACAAAGCTGGATTAGATAGAGATATAGGGCCGACGAAGGCACCTCCATTGTTGGAATACAAATTCAACGTCGATGTTTCAGACATAGTATTCGTCATCAGCAAAATTAAAGACACCAGGTGGCCAAGTCCTGTACAATCAGATCCTTCACAAAGGAACCTTAACTTAGTGTGTGAATTTCACAACACGCACGGTTATAGGATCGAAGATTGCTGACAACTCCGGGAAGAAGTATCTTGACTACTCAGCAAAGGTCACCTTTGAAAATTCCTCAGCCACCGAGCCAAAAATAAGTTCTAGGAAAGATAGGCGACCAGGAAGAACGAAACGGATGAGCCACAACATGTCATCTGCATGATCTTAGGAGGCGTTAATCCTCCATAAGAACCCATGATCAGAAGAAAAAAAGATCCATCCCTAGAGAAAAATGAACTCGAGGGTGCATGCTCGAAGACACTCTCATATTCAGGGACGAGGATATCAAGACCTTGTCTCAACCTCATAATGAAGCACTAGTAATATCTTTTCTTGTGAATACATTTCAAATTAAACGTGTACTTGTGGATCTTGTTAGCTCAGCCAATATTATCAGGTCAAGGGTGGTAGATCAGCTCTGACTGCTTGGCCAAATCATACCCGCATCTTGTGTCCTCAACGGATTCAACATGGCGAGCAAAACAACGAAAGGGGAAATCACCCTCCTAGTGAACGTCGTCGGCACAACCCAAAATGCCAGATAAAATGTCATCTAATGAGATATTAGATACAATGCATTGTTTGGGAGACCGTGGATACACTGCATGAGAGTAGTACCATCCACCCTCCATCAGATGATGAAATTTCCAACAAAGGATGAGATAAAAATCGTCTACGTAGAGCAGCATGTAGCAAAAGAGATGTTCACGGTGCATGATGTGGCAACGACACCAATACCTCCATCTCCAAATGAGTCAAAGGATAAGCAAATAATATAATAGCGATAACAAGCTACATTCTTGACTTAGCCCGACCGAACGAAGCAAAGGACCGTATCGCGTCCTCGTAGTAAGCGACTGAAACATATCAGGGCTCGAAACACCGCCATCACTAAGGTATAATCGTCTCCCTTTTCCATCTACATTTTGTACTAACCTGAGTAAAGGTATCCAATCGAAACGAACGAAGCGCTTTCCAACTCGAAGGCCTTAGGTTCCAAAATCATACGTTGCACTCTTTTCCTTCGATAGGGTTTTGATCCCAAGAAGGGTTTTACTGGTAAGGATTTTAACGTGGCAACATCTATATGCTACCTAAGGAAGACTCAACAAGTATTCAAGGCTTCTGTTCAATCAACCTCAAATACTAGGGGCATCCCCCCGGAGGAACACCTCTAAGGAGAAGCCAAGATGCGTTAAATAGGGTCTCGATAGGAAAATGATATACCAAGACAAATGGTCAAATGAACCATGCCCGTATGGAATAACTGAGCCCTTAACAGCAAAAACATGTATACTTGTACCAAGTAATCGAAGAATACTTTCCATCAAAGTATTTCGCATTTGAAAAGGGTCCGCTATTATTTTTACAAAAATGGCTCCTAATCCAAAAAATGTCCCTAACACTCGGGGACTGGCGTCAACAATTCGAAGCCGTATGACCTTCGGGTCGGAGCTTCAAACTTGTAAGTCCTCAACAAGGCAACATCAAGTTTATAAAAATTGCTCCAAAGCAAAAAAAATGTCCCGCACACTCGGGGACTGGCGTTAACAATTCGAAGCCTTATGACCTCCGGGTCGGAGCTTCAAACTCGTAAGCCCTCAATGAGGCAACATCATTTCTACAAAAATGGCTTCTGAAGCTGAAAACATTCAGAACACTCAGGGTCTGGCGTAAAAAATCAAAGCCACATAACCTCCTAGTTAGAAACTCCGAACTCGTATGCCCTCAATAAGGCAATACCAAGTTTATAAGAAATGGCTCCCGAGCCAGGAAATTTTTGATGACTCAGGGACTGCCGCCAATAGCCACCCCTATCGACTTATCAAAAACCTGAGGCCATAAGACCCCAAAGGGGCAGCCCCGGTCTCATAAGACCTATATAAGGTAATAACAATATCTGTAAGACCTCAAGAAAAGCATGAACCATGTACCAAGTAACAATATCTGTAAGATCTCAATCCAGGCATGAACCATACTTGTACCAAAAAATAATATCTGTAAGACCTCAAGAAAGGCATGAACCATACTTGTACCAAGTAAAAATATCTGTAAGACCTTAAACAAGGCATGAACCTGATCTTAAAGTTAAGGTTATATATCGAACTTGTAAGAACCCTAAAAGGCATACCCTCGATATAGACGCCAAAACTATTTCACTTGATGAGTGAAAGGCTCCAGTCAAACACAATGACCACGATCACAAGGCTATACCAGCCAAACTAACATGACTTGGGGATGCCCGACCATCGCTATAAAATCAAATGCCTTCAATTACTTCAAATGTACTTTGAAAAGAACCAGTTAAATAGGCTACCCTCGACATAGGCAAAAGAGCTTCGACAATGTCAGCTCGAAACTATAGGCTTTGAGATACTCAGCCATCGAACCAAAACCTCCCGAGGTGCTCGTTCATCGTCATATAACGATGTTGATACCCAATTTTTCCCTATGTTTATTTCAAATATGCATAAAAGCCTTCATAATAGCATATATATACATATATAAGCATGCACAAGACTTTCATTATTTTCCCCATAATTTTAAGGGTTTAAATTGATTTATTTTCTCCCCTTTTATCCATAAAATCCCCAATAATTATTTTCAAAATTATTGTTTTGATAATTTATTTATTTTATTTGTATACTTATGCCAAAATATGGATAATGTAATTTTTATTTATTTTTACAATTACATTTAGTATCTTTTAAGCTAAATTGCATGTAGTTGCAATGTTAGCCCATTTTTAAATATAATTATATTTTATATGCATAAAATTGGCCCCTGTATTTTAAAATGTTAATTATTTATTTTAAAACATTTTGGCATCTTAAATTATTTTCTCGATATCACTTATTATTTATTAAAATTAAAATAGGAAAAAATTGGCTATTTAAATAATAGCCAAATCAGACCCCAATTTCCAGCCCAATTTTATAATCAATAACCTGACCCATACCCTATTAACCCTTACCCAAACCCGGAACCCACCTACCCATTTGAATCCTGACTTTTGATCTCCCAAATCAACGATCCAAATAATTCCTTTCCTTTTTGATTCTAACCAACCCCCCTAACCCTAATCATTTCTCTAATGTGCCTCCTTCAGATGCTTTCTCATCTCCACTCCTCTCTCAAATCTAACCTGAGAGTCCTCCACTCACCTCTTTCTCCGGCCATCTCTGGCGACTATATCTCAAACCCCAAGCCTCCAATGGTCACTCCACTGCCTTGCTCATCATCTCTAAGGCCTTTAAGGGTCCTAGGCCATCTCTATTGGGACCTACAGTTTTTGATTCTATTGTTTGAGACTTCTCTAGTGTGATTTTGGGCAAAATCACGCCATATTTGTTACGATTTGTAAAGTTACAGTAGGTGCTTTCGATTTCTATTTGGGTTTCCTTTGAAACCCTAACTTTCTTCTAAATCTCCCAGATCCGCATTATTTTTATGCTTTAAGACTATTTCCTTCTATGATTTGGTTATTCTCTAGCTTTCCTCTGAAAGATCCTCTACTCTAAACCATTTTTACTTTCGTTGAAAACTAGGGTTTTTTCGGAGTTCTTTCTACACTTGTTTAACCGATTTCCTTATGATTAAACCTTTTTTCCTTGTTTATTTTTGATTGATTTTATGTTCCTGCTACTTTTTAACTTGACTCTATTAAAAGTGTCACACCTCCTTTTTACGCTGTACCCCGTGAGGGGTGTAAGAAAGGGAGTTTTTTCTAATTAAAGGACAATCGAGACGGGATTCGTTTATTAAGAGATTCAGAGTCACCACTTAGGAGATTCATGGTGTCCCAAGTCACCGATTTGAATCCCGAATCGAGGAAAGAAATGACTTTATATTAGAGTCCGCAAACCAGAAATTAGGATAAAGGAATTCAGTTAACCCGGGAGAAGGTGTTAGGCATTCCCGAGTTCCGTGGTTCTAGCACGGTCGCTCAACTGTTATATTTGGCTAAATTATCTGATTTTTAATACACGTTTTTACCTATGCTCTTCTAAATTTGAACCTCTTTTATTATTATTTTTAATAAGAATTACAACGTCGTGAAAACACATCTTCAACCACGTCACATCAATGCACCCGTGGTTATTGACATATTTCGACTTCGTTGAGATTTGGATTTGGGTCACATAAATGTGCACCCGAGTTTAAGAAAGTAAATTATTAAAAGCGCATCTAAAGTGACTAGCGCATTATTATCTTTGGGGAGGACCGTGAAATTTGCTAAACGAACTCTCCCGAAATCTAAGTATTTTAATATATACACTTAACGAGGGCCCCGCATTTTATGCATTTTATTTGGTGAGGCTCGTCTTATTTATTCTTTAAAGGTCCATCCTAAAATGACTATGATTTTCTAATTATATTGTCTCTAAAAGAAATAAAGAAAGAGTCCTAGTAATTTATTACTGGATTAAATCACAATGGAAGGAAAATTGCATTTGGGCCTACCTCAAAAGAATGGCCCGTCACAAGCCAAGGCCCAGGTCCATATGAACACATGAATCTGACTGGACCTGGGCCGCTTACTGGAGAGCTAAGTCCCGAAAACCTTGTAAATAGGCTAATCCTTTAAACCAAAATGGATCCGCAATTTTAACTTATACTAAGTGCTTATAGAAGTTACTCTACATTAGTACAAGTGTTTGACAATTTACTATGAACAAATTCATTAACTGGAACCAATAATTCGATTTTATAACGGCTTGATTATGTGATTTCGCTTGGCCCTATGCGTGAACGAGTTAATGGACCAAGTTCGAAACAAATCAACTATTTTGAGACTAATTCAAACAAGCATTATTTTACTGATACTCAAGTAATTCCTGATTTAAGAACTAGACTGTTGGGATGATGAAACAACAATCCAATTTTTACAATTACTACAAAAAACAATTCAACTACACTACATTATACTATACTATACTGACAATATCAACTAGGACAAATTAAAAATGTTAACTACATAGTTCACATACTCTTCAGAATGAGTTAAACTGAATTAACAGTCTACAGGCTATCGATCCAACAGTCCACTTACAGTATAAACAGTTATTCTAATAACGCAAAATAAATACTGAGCATTCATTTCACTAGCAACTATCAAATTGTAAAACAATGGACAACATATAAATGAGCAAGGTCCAGTGAACACTTTCATTTCAACTTCAATTCAAGCAACATCGAGGTGATTCGAAGATGTGTACCTGGCGATGGAGATACAACAAAGAAAAGGAGGAGATCAGCAGCAGATAACAACACAACAAACAACAGCAGATGATCACAGACAGTCCAGGAAAAGTTCAGGAATCCAGAAGTGTTTTGAAAATCAAACAGAAGCAGTAAATCCACCAAAGTCAAAACCAAATTGACCCACAATGAACCCAGCAACACTTAGGACTTCTAGCAACCAGTGACTCAACTTGAAAACCAACAAGTTATGGAAAAACCACTATGGGAGTTCACGATTTACTCAATGTAATAGTGTTTTTCTCAATAGAATAGTAAACTTTCTCTAAATTGAAAATACCCTGAAGCACTGTGAAAAGTTAAGCACTCAAGAATTGATAACTCTCAAAAATCTCTCTCAGCTCTTTTAACTAACCAAGAACCTAAGCAAACTGGTTGCTTCTTTATCTAAAAGACTTTTGATATTCATTCGAGTGTGACCTCTGAAACTGATTTCAAAGGCCCCCCCTCCCTTTAACTCTGTCCTAATTCCTCTATTTATATCCCAAACCTTAAACCCTTTCCAGCCCCTTTTTTCTTCTTTATAGTTGTTCCTCTAGACCTTTTATTATCACCCCCTGTTTCTTTTTACTTTCCAGCTTGTAATATTCCTCTACTATGTGTATCATTTTAGCTTTTTATCATTAACCTACTGTTTCTTATTTACAATTAAAAACACTCAACAGACCAACAGTCCCTTTTTTTGATTAAATTATTCAAAGGTTCAGTGGCACACTGAACATTCAACTAGCAGGCCATTTTAAACTGACACACTTTTAGGTTTTAAATCCCAAACTACCCCTGTGAATTACCTCAGTTAATTAATATCCTACCTTAACCCCTTCAATCTGTACCCAAGACCTATCAGCTATAACCAATTCCCTAATTAAACTAAGCCACAACTTATGTTAGAACTCAGATCAGATCAAATAGAATCAAAGCAAAGATCAAGGATTCTATGATTCTGAGAAAAATGACATTGAACTACTAAGGTTACGATTGGCACAAATAAGCTGAATTCATATGCACAATGATGAACAACAAAGAGCAGGGAACCAAGCATCACACAAAATGAAACCATTTGAAACCAATAATACCAGTAACCAATTATAGGACTAGTCACAGTTTTGTACAAGAACATTACGGACACTGAATTTAAAAATCAAATTAAAGGATAAACACATTGAATCGATTCAACAGCCTATGAGATATACTAACAAACCAGCGATAAAATTTGGACCAGAAAAAAGATCCGGAAGAGGGAGGAGAAATAATTGACAAAACCTAATTAGGCAAACAATAACAACAACAAAAAGAAAAGAGGAAAAATACCTCAGAATCTTAGACCAATCTCCCCTTTGTTTTAGTCGAAACTTCCACTTAAAGTTTAAAGTCGAAACCGACCTTAATCGAGTGTTCTCGACTGAGAACACACGACTAAGGTCGGCCATGGCCTCAATTTTTTCCTTTTGGATCGATTCCCTGGTTCTCCTAGGGTTTGTTTTTTATATTTAAAATTCGAGAATCTAGTGTAACGTTTGAGGGGAACCAGTGAGGGTTTAGGGATGAGGGAAGTTGGGTGGACGTCTGGTGTTAATTTGGGCGTTTTTGGGTGGATTAGGGTTTTTCGACCGAGCTTTGAATGAAGATTCGAGGCGTTTGGCTGTGTTTTGAAAAACGATGTTTGGATGTTTGGAATGAGGAGGTTAAGGTGATCTTAGGGTGTAAAAATGGAGGTATTTGGCCGCCGCCAGCCGCCATAGGCGATTTTCGGCGGGCGGTCGACGACGGTGTGAGGCAGAGGGTTATTTGGGGTCTCTGAGTGTTAGAGACGAAGGGAAAGGGGGGGTTGGCTTGGGGGTGTGGGGTGTATTTGGTTACTTATATACGGGGTTGGGGATTTGAAACTGGCCGTTGGATCAATTCACTAAAAAGAACGACATCGTTTAGGTCCCCTCTAGACCGTGTTGGTCTTTAGGTGGAATGGGTCAGGGCTGGTCCGGATGAGGAAGGAGGATTTTGAGCTGTTGGATTGTAATCAAATGGACGGTTGGGATTGATTTCTATTGAAACGATGTAGTGTTACCATCATACTACGTCATTTCGCCTGTCTTTGAGACTGGACGATTTGGACCGTGTAGGAGGGTAATTTGGGATGGGATTTGGGCCTGGTCCAGTCCGATTTTCTTCCTATTATTGTTCTTTTCCTTCATTTTTTATTTCATTTTTAATTTCTTTTTCAAAACTAAAGTCCTAAAAATCTTAGATTAAATTGTAAAACAAAAATTAACTTAAAACTACTGATTAACTCTTAATAATAATTATCACACACAATTAAACACCAATTAAAAATAAAATCACATAATTTGGACATTAAATGCTAAAAATGCAAAGTACATTATTTTTTGTGATTTTTCATTTTTCTAAGATGAACTTATTTACTCCTAATTGTAAAATTAAATCCTAAATACAAATACAATATATTTTTGTATTTTTATTAATTTAAACAAATAAACATGCACACACAAACACAAACAATTAATAAAAATATCACAAAAATCACAACAATTGCAAACAAGCAAAATTATTTTATTTTTTTTGAATTTTTTGGGAGTGATTCTCATATAGGGCAAAAATCACGTGCTCACAGCTACCCCTCTTTGTCCGGAAACACGAAGAGTTTTCATACAAAGATAAAGTGAGCAAATACGAGCAATTTTTGCGCGTTTGAGTACTCCATGTGAAGAATTGTTTTGAAAGATTTGACCGAACCTCTGCTTCAAAGGTTTCGTACATATCCCTGGCTAAAAGGGAATCAGGTCAATGTAGTTCGATGATTTTTCGTAGTTGGGCCTACCGTGGAACTGTGATTTTGCTGTTACTACTGTTGCTGCTGCTACAACTGACCTCCTTATTACACCATGCTAAAAGAGAACAAGAAGCTAGACTAAGCTAGTATTTGAATTGCAGAATCTTATCTAGATCTTCAGACTCGCTCTTCTGTATCTTGTTTCCTCTGATGTTTCTTCTCTTCTGACTTGACTCGTCGGCCTCTCTTGATTGCCGAACTTGGACTGCTTATTTTCTTCTTTTGAGCTTCGAATTATTTTTCCTTCGAAGCTTGAACTGCCTTCTTCCAGACCATTGTTGCCTTCCCTCTGATTTCTGAATTTGGATTTATGCTGGGGATTTTTGTTGTAGCCTTCCGCTCTACTGACTTCAAACTTTAATGCATTCCTCTATTATACGGGCGGGCTCCTGACTTCAACTTCAACTTCGAAAATAAAACGCCATTCCTCTCTTTAGGCGGGCTCCTGACTTCAACAACAACTTCGAAATATAAAATGCCATTCCATACTACAGGGGGGCACCTGACTTCAACAACAACTGTTTTAAAAAATAAAACGCCATTCCATTCTTCAGTCGGGCACCTGACTTCAACTGTAATTTAAAACTTCAAATACAATTTAAAAAGATAACGCCTTTCCGTTCTTCAGACGGGCACCTGACCTCAACTATAATTTAAAAACTTCAATTACAACTTAAAAAGACAATGCCTTTCGGTTCTTCAGGCGGGCACCTGACCTCAACTATAATTTAAGAACTTCAAATACAATTTAAAAGATAACGCCTTTCCGTTCTTCAGGCGGGCACCTGCCTCAACTATGATTTAAAAACTTCAATTATCACTTAAAAAGACAACGCCTTTCCGTTCTTCAGGCGGCCACCTGACCTCAACTATAATTTAAAAACTTCAAATACAATTTAAAAGATAACGCCTTTCCGTTCTTCAGGCGAGCACCTGACCTCAACTATGATTTAAAACTTCAAATACAATTTAAAAAGGTAACGCCTTTCCTTTCTTCAGGCGGGCACCTGACCTCAACTATAATTTAAAAACATCAATTACAACTTAAAAAGACAACGCCTTTCTGTTCTTCAGGCAGACACCTGACCTCAAGTATAATTTAAAAACTTCAAATACAATTTAAAAGATAACGCCTTTCCATTATTCAGGCGGGCACCTGACCTCAACTATAATTTAAAAACTTCAAATAAAATTTAAAAAATAACGCCTTTCCGTTCTTCAGGCGGACACCTGATCTCAACTATAATTTGAAAACTTCAAATACAATTTAAAAAGATAAAGCCTTTCCGTTCTTTAGACGGGCACCTGACCTCAACTACAACTTCAAAAAATAAAACACCATTCCATTCTTCAGGCGGGCACCTGACTTCAACCAACAACTTAAAACTAAACGCCATTACATTCTTCAGGCGGGCACTTGACTTCAAACAACAACTTAAAAATAAATGCCATTCCATTCTTCAGGCGGGCACCTGACCTCAACTATAACTTCAAAATATAAAACGCCATTCCATTCTTCAGGCGGGCACCTGACCTCAACAACGACCTAAACTGCCTTCAATTGCCATTGTTCCCTTATGCCTCCTGAACCGTTTTCCTTCTATCTTGAATTATCTTCCTCCAGAACTGCTTCCCTCCGAACTTGTGTTGTCTCCCTCCATAAACTGCTGGGGATAAATTTTTTTATTTTTATTTTTTTCCAAATATGTTATCTTCCTCCTTCAAAGATTACTTCCCTTAAAGATGGTGCTATCTTCCTTCTTCAGAACTACTTCTTTTACAACTTGTGTTTCATTCTTCAGAACTACTTTTTATTTTATTTTATTTCATTTTTTTATAACACTACTGTCGTCTTCCCTTGAAACTGCTTCTCTTAAGACTTGTATCATCTTCCTCTTTCAAAACTACTTCCTTCAAAACTTGTGTTTCATCCCTCTGAGAACTGTCAGGGATAACACTGCTGGGGGAATTATCTTTTCTTCTTCAAAACTTTTATTTTCTCTCAACAATGCTGGGGATAACACTATTGAGGATAACACTGTTGGGGATTTTTCATTCCTTCAAAACCGATGCTTCATTCTTCTGAAAATTGCTGGGGATGACATTGGCTTTTGCTTTTTCTGACCACAAGTTTCATCCTTTTGCTCTGTCTGTTGGGGAAACAACTTCCTTCTTCCTAAAGTGGGTACCTGACTTTAGGAAAATTTTCAAAAATGAAAGAAAATTTTTCTGCCCCAGTTTGATAATCTTCCTAGTATCATGCCTTTCTGCCATCAATGACATTTCCCGTCCCCGTTTCATATTAAATAAAAGTTTGGTCAATTTAAAACGTGGTGTTGGTTGTGATATTTCTGCTGGGGATGGTTCTCCTCTCCTCTTTTCCCTGATCTGTGTCATCCGTCCATCTTGAAACTTGGCCAATACCTTCTGAACTTCTCGAGGATTCCTTATTCACAAACCTCTCAACCATTATTTCCAGTCTTTTTATCTGACCCTCCCACATTCCTATGACAGTTGACTTTGCTTGAGTATCTTGCATGTTTTACTGATGAACCACTTTCTTCGTTCATTCGTGTCACTGAAAATACCTTTTCTGCTGGGAATATCCCTCTTCTTTTTGTGGCATAGCTCGGGAACTAGCATTTCCCCGACCTTTGAGTCTCATATGAATTTCCCAAATCGCTCTCTGTTTTGTTCTTTCTTGATTTGTACACTGGCCTTGGCTTTGAGGTCTATAACCTTTGATTTCTGCCGGGGAATATCCTTCTTGATACTGGTCCATGCTTTAGTCAATCTCCTCTTGCTGGGGAATATCCTTCTGGAAACTGGCCTTGCGCTTGTTCCTTCCTGACTTATACCACTTGGATGTTCTAATCAGATCCCGTCTTGCATAATTGGAAAGCTGATTGCAAATTTTAAAGTCATTTCTCACTTGTCTTGACCAAACAGACTCTGTCGGGGAATTTTTCGATGAAAGGAGAAAGATAAAAGGAACAGAATAAAAGACAAAGGAAAAGGATGACTCTCTAAAAGGAAAAATATGAAATAAAAACCTATTAAACGCATATACCAACTCTAATGGCCATGACATGCACATATAGCCTATCCTCCGTCGTTAATCGCCTTTCACAATTTCTATCTGGTGATTTCCATCTGATTCTCACCCTTATTTAACTTGTAGTGCCCAAAGGTTTTCACTATCAAACCTCTCTCATTTTGGCTATTCTCTCAACTTACAGTCGCCTCAAGGTGCCTGTGAAGGTTTTCATCAACAAGGCTCTCTCGTTTGTATTACTTTTCAGCTGGGGATTGGGGTGTTACCGCTAAGACTCTCTCATTTTATTTTATTTCTGCTGGGGATCAGAGTCTTTTCTATTGGGAATCAAAGTGTTATGTTCTGATAAGACTCTCTCATTTGTCTGACTTGTCATCTTTTGAAGACTGGTCAAAAGGTCTTTCTTTGGACCGTAACGTGGGTTTTAGATATGGCTTAGAAAGAAATGGGTATTATAGGCTCAAAAATACATCAATTTGGGTTCAAAATTACAACCTTCAGAACTAGATTTATTTACAACAAACACAACCTTTGCCTCAGTTTCTTGCTTGGGGATTTTGGTTTTTGTTACATTATGTTACATTATGTTACACTATGACCGAGCCGTGAAGCGCCTACGTATCCTCTTTGAGGAATCAGGTCAAACGTAGTTCCCAATTCCTCGCTGTTATAGTTTTTTTTTCTTTTCACTTATCATTTTATTTTGTGCTTTTTTTTTATTTTCTTTTTGTTGTTTTGTTGTTTTTCTTTTTCTTTTTCATATCTTCTTACTTAGCTTTCGCGCTTGTGTTTTTATGCTTTGCTGCTGATTCCAAAAGAAGGGTATGAAAGAAATCAAATAAGGCTCAAAGGGGTAACGAAGGATAAAGTATTTAGATAGCAGAACAAAGTGCCTTCATCATTACAATCTTCAAAATATGCCAAGCACAAACAATGTGATTAAACAGACATTTGTAGCATCTTCTTCTTGTGCCAAACTTGATAACCATATCCACACTTTTGCGATTTCCATTTATTAATTTTATAGCGCTATTGGACAACACTCCCATTCTCATTTATCGCGAATGACCCTTGCCAATTTGGGCAAACTTGTTTTAAATTTCAAACTGATGTCGCATGAAATATGAGGTTTCTTTGTGTTCTATCCGCCCAAGTTTCACATGGTTCGGGCTTCAAATGATCTCAAAATGTCCAAATCTATCCTTATTTTCCTTAAGTGCCCCTATTCCCTTTCAATGGTTTTATGATTAACTTTTAAGATCATGCCTAAACTGTGCGCGCATGTCATGTCACTAGAGTCGACAGGAAAAGAACTATAAAAGGAGAGGACCAAACAAACAAAAAAATGTCTAGAAATAATGGAAAACAGAGAATTGCATTAGATAGATAGGGAAAGAGTTTGTACAACAAAACAAGCACAATAAACTGAGGTACAACCCTTGGAACAAACCTAAACAATGCCAAATGAGATACTTTGACCAAAGGAACTGGACAACCAGAAATGATAACAAAATAAACCACCAAAACTATACTCCGACTGAATAAGGAATGGAGCGTCTTCCCAGTTACCAAGCACGACATCTTAGCCACTGGGTTCTACATCAACAATACTAGGAACATTGGCTGGTGTCTGCTGCATCCGGATTTTGCACGACAATGTCACCTGCATCAACAAGCTCCTGAATTTCTTTCTTTAGCTTCCAACACTTCTCTATATCATGCCCCGGGACATCAGAGCAATATGTGCACCTTTGAGGAAAGGCACACTTCTTTGACAGAGGGTTTGGCATTTTTATCTGGATCGGTTTCAACATGCCCAAGTGCTTCAACTTTTGAAACAAACTGGCATATAACCCTCCAACAGGGGTGAGAGCCTTTTCTCGTTTCAGCAACCTCTCGTTCCTAAATGCCTGATTTGGCCTAAAACCTGACCCAGTGGGTTTCTGGTATGCTCGTGGGGGGTGGATAGGCATTTCATGGAGCTGGGTACTTGGCAAGTAAAGCATGTCTTTGGGAGTTCCTTGGAGAGAAGCAGCGTTGGGGATGGGAGTAGCATTGAGAAAATATAGTTGGACGGCGAGCGATGGAGCTACTTGGGTGGCCGGAAAGGCTATCATAAGCGGGTAGATCTGGAGAGTACGGGGGATCATCCGTTATTGGGTTAGTTGTTTAGGCAAGGACGGAGTCTAGGAAGCTAAGTGGTGGCGGGGGTGGCGCTTTTCCAGCCATCCATTCCCGATACATATCTGCCACATGCTGTCTCAACATTTTCACTTCTTCTACCAACCCGTTGTTCTGTTCGACCAGCTGTTTTTGGGCATCAGTACCAACCCACTCGGTTATGAGGTTCTATGCCATTGTCCTTTGCCTTTGTGTTGCAGGGAAGAGTTATTTTAGAACCTCAACCAACCACCTTTCTGGATATGAACACACCAAAATGAAGCCATCACGTTATCGTTAGGGCATTTGACAGATAAGTAAACACATAACAGGGATGCAATTCACCTAGGCAGTTAAACCTTTCTATTATGCATTTGCTTCAGTTACGTGAGTCATTCCGGCTTCTTATAATTGCGCTCCTTTTGAAAACCTCCCAAATTTTCCTTTATTTTCTTTATTTCTTTCTTTGTTTTTCTATTATTCTTTTTTTTCTTTTCTTTTTAGTGGTGGTCGAATCTTATGTGGATTGCGTACGTATCATGTCCCTGCATGAATCAGACCGTGCGTAGTTCTGACGGATAAAAAAAAGTAGACAATAACAAAACATGTTTTTTTTAGATTTCGATTTCCATAACAAAACCAACTTTGATTACACAAATTAAACTAATAGACTTTGACGAAAATCGAAATACTGACTCGACCCATATGTTCTAATCAACAGAAATACAAACTTTAAAACAAACCAATAGATTCCTTCCCTGTATGCCGACTTTGACCAAATGGTTGTTTTTGCAAATGTGGCCCCTTCCCAATTTCACATGAATTTTGAGGTCGGGAGGATTATTTTATGACATTTCACAAACTTGTTCGTTATTTTAAGCCTTTCGACAACTGAAAGATAGACACCGCCGAAGCTGGAATGGCTTATTTTGACCGAAAATCCAAACGGCATTCACTTGCCCACTGACTCTTTTTCTTGTTTTTGAAATTAAAATAAAAGACCTGGTTTTGCAAACACGGCCTTTCAGCACCTCGGGGATGAAGATTTTAAGGCTGTGTAGGCTAATTGGTCAAAGAACCTTAAAAATGACCAAGGGTGGTTGTTTATGCAAAGTCAGCCTTCCGGTATCCCTTTCGAAAACATTCGGCTATTTTTGATAAAACGACATCACCCGAATTATTTATGACTCTTTTTTCTTATTTTTCAAAAATAGAAAACCTGATATGCAAACACGGCCTTTTAGCGCCTCGGGGACGAAGATTTTAAGGCTGTGTGGGTCAACCGGCCAAAAACCTAAAAAATGACCAAAGGTGGCCTTTTATGCAAAGTCAATCTTCCAGCGTCCCTTTCTGGAACATTCGGCTATATTTGACAAGAGCGACATCACCCGACTTATTTACGACGACAATTAAAATCAGACATTTTTTAGCTATTTTTGCAAAAAGGGGAGGTTGGACCCCATGAGGGTTGTGTCACGCCCCAAGTCGAGGGACATGACCGGTGCCTGACCGGGTAGCCCCAGTCAAGCGGACCTGGCTGCCTTTCCAATCCCACGAGCTACCCCTTGTTTTCCTTGTTCAATATTCCAAGAACTAGCCATATAATTAATTTAGAACACCTTTTTCAAAACATACGTACATAATAGTTAGTGAAATTACCAATTCGTTGCCCAACAAAATAAAACCTGGATATACATAAGCTTCTAACCCACATCCACTGTCTACGGAGCCTCTAAAAGTACAACAGGATAATACAGTATTTGCCGGTAACATGGCTCCGGCTATACTTTACACAACAGCAAAATAAAACTACGGAAACAAGCGGCCTGAGCCACGTAGGTCCCCGAGAGGGATGGGGCTGACCAAAACAACTGACGGAAGACGAAGAGGGAGCTACGATCGGTAGGCTGGAGTACCTGCTGCAGATCCACCTACAATCATAACACGAATGTCGCGCCCCCTACAAAAGGGACGTCAGTACACTTGAATTGTACTGGTATGTATGAACAAACTTTGCGCCAAATAAACTCAAGCCATAGACAAGTAAGTAATAGTAACAGAAACAACAAACAAATCCATAAAGTAAGAACAATCAAGCCAAACAAGTTTTACAAACTCTCCCGTTTCCCCTTCCACATTTCCACATC